>JAJOZX010008306.1:0-17500 GCA_023014485.1 Bathynomus jamesi
GTTAAAGACAAAATTTTCCTGGCACCCGTTGCCATTGGTCCTCCTCGGTATGGGCCGCAAGGCCTTTGAGGTACTTCTTTTCCTTGTAACTCCTTGTAACTCTCTCTCTCTGTCTCTCTCTCTCTGTCTCCTCTTCTCTCTGTCTCTCTCTCTCTCTCTGTCTCCTCTCTCTCTCTCTGTCTCTCTCTCTCTCTGTCTCTCTCTCTGTCTCTCTCTAGAGAGGACTTGGGTGTGCTAATTAGCAGCGACCTTAAGTTTACGAAAACAGTGTGTAGAGGTTGGAAAAGAAAGCCAAGAAACTATTGGGGTTATATCAGGAGGCAATTTCAGTTTCGGAACAAGGAGATTGTGCTCTCACTGTACAATTCCCTTGTTCGGCCGTACCTGGAGTATGCTGTGCAGTTCTGGTCGCCCACCCTCAGGAAAGATATGAGAGGCTGGAGCGAGTGCAGTCGAGGGCCACAAAGTTGATCCCTTCGTTAGGCATATGGGCTACAATCGACGGTTACGCGCCCTGAACTTGTTTTCGCTTGAAACTCGGAGGCTGCGCGGTCAACTGATCGAGGTTTTCAAGCTCTTACGAGGGTTCAACGATGTCGATTTTAGAAGTATGTTTAGTTTAAATGATAACCCAACTCGCAACAATGGTTGGAAGTTGGATTTGAAACGGTTTAGGAAGTGTGTGTGGGAATTACGTTACGTATAAGATCTGTGACACATGGAACAGGTTACCTCGGAAGTTGTGAACAGTTCCTCTGTGGATCAGTTCAAGAAAAGGTTAGACCAAATTTTGCACACTCTTGAGTGTGTAGAAAATTTCCGTGCACCCGTTGCCATTGGTACCTCCTCGGTTATGGGCCGCAAGGCCTTTTGAGGTACTTCTTTTCCTTGTAACTCCTTGTAACTCTCTCTCTGTCTCTCTCTCTCTCTGCTCTCTCTCTCTCTGTCTCTCTCTCTCTGTCTCTCTCTCTCTCTGTCTCTCTCTCTCTCTGTCTCTCTCTCTCTCTGTCTCTGTCTCTCTCTCTCTCTGTCTCTCTCTCTCTCTGTCTATCTCTCTCTCTGTCTCTCTCTCTCTCTGTCTCTCTCTCTCTCTGTCTCTCTCTCTCTCTGTCTCTCTCTCTCTCTGTCTCTCTCCCTCTCTGTCTCTGTTCCCTGGATCACGAAAGTCCAGGGAACTATCGTCTATTAGTCTCACTTCAGTTGTAGGAAATTATTAGAAAGGATAATAGCTGATAGAATCGTGACCATTTGGATTCCTACAAGCTGCTTGGGGACTCCCAACATGGGTTTAGACGCATAGGTCGTGTCTCACAACTTGCTCGAGTTTTTCCACGTTATGTTGAGTGAGTACGATAAGAGTAGGGCGATGATATACTTTATCTCGACTTCAGAAAGCCTTGATAAGGTACCTCACGCCGGCTAATGGCGAAAGTGCGCGCGCTGGGTATCTGTGGGGAAATAGGTAGGTGGATTGAAAAACTGGCTGAGGAATAGGCGGCAGAGGGTGGTAATTAAAGGGGCTAGTTCGGGTTGGGCCTCGGTCACTAGTGGGGTTCCTCAGGGTTCCGTTTTGGGGCCATGTTGTTTACCATTTACATAAATGATATCGACGGTGGCATCGTCAGTCGGATCGCCAAATTCGCTGATGACACCAAGCTTGGGGCCAATGTTGGGACGCCCGAAGCGATCGAGGAACGCGTGCGGACTAGGTAGGATAGGAGAGTGGTCCGAAAAATGGCAAATGCCGTTAACTTGGGTAAATGCAAAGTGATGCACATTGGCTACGCCAATCCCACAAGTCGGACTACTCGATGTTGGGCAGTTAATATCGAGGTGACTGATTTAGAAAAGGACTTGGGTGTGCTAATTAGCAGCGACCTTAAGTTTACGAAACAGTGTGTAGAGGTGGAAAAGAAAGCCAGAAACTATTGGGTTATATCAGGAGGCAATTTCAGTTCGGAACAAGGAGATTGTGCTCTCACTGTACAATTCCTTGTTCGGCGTACCTGGAGTATGCTGTGCAGTTCTGGTCGCCACACCTCAGGAAAGATATTGAGAGGCTGGAGCGAGTGCAGGCGAGGGCCACAAAGTGATCCCTTCCGTTAGGCATATGGGCTACAATCGACGGTTACGCGCCCTGAACTTGTTTTCGCTTGAAATCGGAGGCTGCGCGGTCAACTGATCGAGGTTTTCAAGCTCTTACGAGGGTTCAACGATGTCGATTTTAGAAGTATGTTTAGTTTAAATGATAACCCAACTCGCAACAATGGTTGGAAGTTGGATTTGAAAACGGTTTAGGACTTAGGTGTGTGGAATTACGTTACGTATAAGATCTGTGACACATGGAACAGGTTACCTTCGGAAGTTGTGAACAGTTCCTCTGTGGATCAGTTCAAGAAAAGGTTAGACCAAATTTGCACACTCTTTGAGTGTGTAAAGACATTTAGGACCTCAGTCTGCGGAAATTTCTTTTCCTATAAAATAGTTAATATCTGGAACCAACTTCCCTCAGGGTTGTTTCCAGTCAAAGTGTAAATCTGTTTAAAAAAGGCTAGACAAAGTACTGAACACACTCATAGTTAAGATTAAAACCTCAGAAAACTCTGCAGGAGGTCACTTGCTCGGTCTCTGTGAGCAAGCTAAATATAGAGCTATTTATATATTCTCCACTTTCCTGTAAAATTTCCTTGGCTACTTTTCCAGGGTCAAGGTATTTTCTTCAAACCTTTTTCCGTACCTGCCTCTGGCAGGGAGGAGCGGAGGGTGGGGAGAGAGCCTTCTACTTTTCTATCCAGTTTTCTACTACTGCTAGGATAGTTGAAAGACAAAATTTTCCCTGGCACCCGTTGCCATTGGTACCTCCTCGGTATGGGCCGCAAGGCCTTTTGAGGTACTTCTTTCCTTGTAACTCCTTGTAACTCTCTCTCTCTGTCCTCTCCTCTCTCTCTCTCTTCTCTCCTCTCTCTCTCTTCTCTCTCTCTCTCTGTCTCTCTCTCTCTCAGTTTCGGAACAAGGAGATTGTGCTCTCACTGTACAATTCCCTTGTTCGGCCGTACCTGGAGTATGCTGTGCAGTTCTGGTCGCCCACCCTCAGGAAAGATATTGAGAGGCTGGAGTGAGTGCAGGCGAGGCCACAAAGTTAATCCCTTCCGTTAGGCATATGGGCTACAATCGACGGTTACGCGCCCTGAACTTGTTTTCGCTTGAAACTCGGAGGCTGCGCGGTCAACTGATCGAGGTTTTTGAAGCTCTTACGAGGGTTCAACGATGTCGATTTTAGAAGTATTTAGTTTAAATGATAACCAACTCGCAACAATGGTTGGAAGTTGGATTTGAAACGGTTAGGACTAGTGTGTGTGGGAATTACTTTACGTATAAGATCTGTGACACATGGAACAGGTTACCTTCGGAAGTTGTGAACAGTTCCTCTGTGGATCAGTTCAAGAAAAGGGTAGACGAAATCTTGCACACTATTTGAGTGTGTAAAGACATTTAGGACCTCAGTCTGCGGAAATTCTTTTCCTATAAAATAGTTAATATCTGGAACCAACTTCCCTCAGAGGTTGTTTCCAGTCAAAGTGTAAATGTGTTTAAAAATAGGCTAGACAAAGTACTGAATACTCTCATGTGAGCAAACTAATATAGAGCTATTTATATATTCTCAACTTTCCTGTAAAATTCCTTGGCTACTTTTCCAGGGTCAAGGTATTTTCTTCAACCTTTTTCCGTACCTGCCTCTGGCAAGGAGGGAGCGGAGGGTGGGGAGAGAGCCTTCTACTTTTCTATCCAGTTTTCTACTACTGCTAGGATAGTTGAAAGAAAATAAACTTTTACAATTTTTCCTGGCACCCGTGCCATTGGTACCTCCTCGGTATGGGCCGCAAGGCCTTTGAGGTACTTCTTTTCCTTGTAACTCCTTGTAACTCTCTCTCTCTCTCTCTCTCTCTTCTCTTCTCTCTCTCTCTCTTCTCTCTCTCTCTCTCTCTCTCTCTATTCGCCACATTTCATTTGCGTTAGAATATCTTTTCTTTTTTAATTAAGGTTTACTTAACTGATTGTAATCACTTTTAACAGAATGTGCAGTACTCCTGAGCGGGTGCTCGAGGCGGCCATTCGGATGGTTGGTTGGCAGTTGGCGTGCGAACCCCTCGTGAGGAGCACCATTCGGGAAGCTTACTTGAGAGAGCTCGCATTTCAGTCCGCCCAACGCCCAAAGGCGTCAAAAACCATTGATGAACACCACCCGTTATATGCTATAAAGTACATACATGATAAACCCGTCACTGACTTGCAGGGAGACCAATTTCTCAAGATCAAAGCAGGTGTTGAGGAGAAAGTGATTACTTTCAGTCTCTCCGACACCTTCGATAGCAACACTGCCACCAATTACTTGGATGAAATGAAGCAACTTTATTACAAAGATGAGTTCTCCCAGGTGGTGCAGGACTGGAATGAATTGCGAGGAAGGGCCGTTCAGTTTGCTTTCGGGAGGATAGTGGCCGATCTGAAACGCGAACTGACGCAGCGTCTTCTTCTCGAGGCTAAAGACCACGTTCTTGAGATGTGTTGTAGGAAGCTCTACAATTGGCTCAAAGTGGCTCCCTATAACCCTGGAGACTTCACTGACGAAGAGGAAGATGATTGGGACACCTCCAAAGGCTTCCGAGTCTTCTCCATTGCGTATATCCCCGAACTGGGGCAAGCAGCTTTCGGGTGTTGCGTGGACATCGACGGTGATTGCTGTGGGTACATCCGCCTGCCGCACCTCCTGAAGAGGCGCAACGCTTACAATGAGAGGGACGCCATGGACAAAGAGAATGACCTGCGTAGGATCAAGGACTTCATCATGCACCGAAAGCCGCACGCCGTCGTCGTTGGGTCAGAATCGAGAGAGGCTCTGATGATTGTGGCTGACCTGAAGGACATTCTGAAGGAACTCGAGGAGCAGGAGCAGTTCCCCAAGATCAATGTTGAGTTGTTGGACAACGAACTGCCAACAATTTACTCATTCTCCAAGAAGGGCCAAACCGATTTTTTGGATTATCCCCCACTTCTCCGCCAGGCAGTCTCCTTAGGGAGGCTGCTTCAAGATCCTCTTACAGAATTCTCTCAACTCTGCAACACAGATGATGAAATTCTTAACTTGAAGTATCATCCTTTGCAACATCAGCTGAGTCCACAAGAATTGCTGGAAGCCTTACACACTGAATTCGTAAACCGCACTAATGAAGTTGGAGTGGATTTGAATATGGCTGTTGCGTACCCGCACACTCAGAATTTGGTTCAGTTTATCTGCGGTCTCGGACCAAGAAAAGCGCACAACTTAATTAAATCGATGAAACAGAACAATAGTCGCTTAGAAAATCGAAATCAGTTAGTTGTGAATTACCATATGGGACCTAAGGTATTTATTAATTGTGCTGGCTTTGTCAAAATAGACACGAATGCCCTCGGAGATAGTGACAATTATATTGAAGTATTGGATTCCACTAGGATTCACCCTGAGGCGTACGATTGGGCACGAAAGATGGCTGTAGATGCCCTTGAATATGAAGATGAGGAGGGAAAACCTGCGGAGGCCTTGGAAGAGATTTTAGAGACCCCCGAACGACTAAGTGAATTAGATTTAGAAGCTTTCGCGATTGAGTTGAACAATCAAGGTTTCGGTAAGAAAAACATTACTTTGTACGACATTCGCCATGAGCTGAATCACAGGTATAAGGACTTCCGCCAGCTTTACAGGTCTCCTTCACCAGAAGAAATTTTCAATATGTTGACAAAGGAATCGCCTGAAACGTTCTACATTGGCAAATTAGTTCAAGTAGGCGTAGTCGACTTTATTCATCGCAAACCCCGTGGAGAACAGTTGGATAACGCAAATCCTGTGCGTAACGAAGAAACTGGCTTGTGGCAATGTCCTTTCTGTCTTAAAAATGACTTCCCTGAGTTAAGTGAAGTGTGGAACCATTTTGATGCCGAAGATTGTCCCGGACAAGCCATCGGAGTGAGAGTAAGATTAGACAATGGAATATCAGGGTTCATTAACATAAAAAATCTTTCGGATAAGACCGTCACTAATCCATCGGAAAGGGTCAAGAGAAATGGACTCATTCACTGTCGAATTACTAAAATTGATCCCGAGAAATTCTCTGTGGAACTGACGTCAAGGACGTCTGATTTGCAGGACGTCGATAACAAATGGAAGCCGCCGAAGGACGCCTATTACGATTTCGCCTCCGAAAGCAAAGACTCGAACCAGGAAAAGAAAAAGACGGAAAAGAAAAGGACGCAGTATCACAAACGCGTGATCGCGCATCTTTCATTTCGAAACATCGACTACAATGAGGCAGAGAAACTGATGCAGACGATGGAGCAAGGAGACGCACTCATTCGTCCATCAAGCAAGGGCGTCGATCACCTCACTGTCACGTGGAAAGTGACGAACGGCGTCTGTCAGCACATCGACGTAAGAGAAGAAGACAAACGGAACGATTTCTCTCTCGGACAAAAGCTTTGGATTAGCAATGAAGAATTCGAGGATTTGGACGAAATTTTAACTAGACACGTAGCACCGATGGCTTCCTACGCAAGACAAATTCTGGATTACAAGTATTACAAAGAATCGTTTATGGGAAGTAAAGAAAAGGCGACAGAGCATCTCAAGGAAGAGAAAAAGAAAAACCCCAAAACTATTCCATACATATTCTCTTGCGTCAAAATTTTACCTGGAAAATTCATTCTTTCATACTTGCCAAGAGTGAAAGTGATTCACGAGTATGTGAGTGTCCTTCGGGAAGGATTCAAATTCAGACACAAGTACCATTTGTCTCTCGCTGACCTCCTAAAGTGGTTTAAACTGAACTTTCGAAGCATATCGAAGAACATGGGGGCAGTCACCCCGGGGATGATGACTAACCGGACTCCTTACATGGGAGGGGCAACCCCAAATCTCGGAGGCATTGAGCCGTCAGCAATTCATAAAGTGGCTCAAAATATGCCTACGCATCTGTTAAACAATTTATCGGCTGCGGCTTCATCTACACCTCACTTTGGTACCCCATTTTCTCAAAGTTACTCCAACTATGCCAACACTCCCTACACACCTTCGGGGCAGACACCCTTCATGACTCCCTACGCTACTCCTGGTCCCTCTTTAACTCCCCGTTATGGCTCGCAGACCCCATCTCACCAGTATTCCTCGTCAGTGCCGCATATGAACAACAACAACACTCCGGGGCCATCTGCCGGCGGCAACCGAGGAGAGATGGACTGGCAAAAGGCGGCTGCCGCTTGGGCTCAAGCACAAGGGGGTCGCAGGAGTACTGGAGGGGTCAGAACCCCCCGACAAGATGAAGTTGGGAGATCTACTCCGAGGTACTCCGAAAATAAATATGACGAAAGAAGGATATCTCGATACGAAGAATCTGCTAATAAGAGTCACAATTATCCTTACGAAGGGACCCACACCACCCCACGATCCATTCGATCGACTCCCAAAAGTATTCACTCTCCAAGCAATATGAGTATCGGAGGAGATCAGACTCCTCTATACGACGAGTAGAAGTTTGACGAGCTGTATAAAGCGAGTAAATTAAAGCTGAAAACGTTTCATTATCATTGTAGGTTTAGTGGTTTAATTTTCACCAAATTTAAAATGACTCTCTATCCTGAAATTCATCTCGGAATTGAAGTGTCATACAGTATTTTTTATTATTATTATTATTATTATTATTATTATTATTATTATTCAGTGACTTCATTTGTTTCTACTAATGCTGAAATTTGTTTACACGGTGGGTGCCGTGGTAGGTGGTATTCAGTACTGGATATTTATTCATATATTTTATAATAATAATAACGCCTAATGTGATTATAATAGTGCTTGTTAGGAAATAAAGAGATTTTTCTATGTATTTATTTTTGTTTTTTATATTTGAACATCGAGACTTAGCAGGGTATCACTGTATCCCTGTCTCGGTGTATTACGCATTCCCTTCTCTTATTGCTGTTGCTATGGTTGGTGCGTGTGCTCCATATAGTTTCTATTATAAATATGGATACTATAATCGTCATTGGTTACCTTGGTTTTGCTTCCGCCCGAATTGTTCATTCTGACGAAGGTCAAGCTTGTCATTGCACCTTAGACTCGCAGTTTAACGTGGAATCCGAACCACGCCCTACCAGCAGCCCAGCGTCTTAACCACTAGGCTACCCAGGCTAACCATTTATCTACCAACCAATTTTTATTGTATGGAAGGATGAACAGCTGGGTTTTGCTGCCTGCCGTCACCGGGTCTCGATCCCGGGGCCGATGGATTCGTAGTCAGCGACGCTAACTATACACCACCGAGGCGCCTAACAAATGCTACTAACACCGTACTAACATTATTACTGTATACTGTAGCGTTTACAGTATTAAAGTGTTAATATCCATCTTTTAAATTTTAATTGTTTGGAATAACGCAGTGTAAAAAGATTTTATATCTTCAAAGTCTTTGTCATGCAGGAAGGAGGGGCCAAAGGTGAGCGCCTGCAAGAACGGCCCCCCCCCCCCCTCTTCAATGGAAAAAAGAAGAAACCCAAAATACAAATATTCTTAATTTTTTTAAATTTTGGAAATAATATAGTGTGTGTGTGTGTGTGTTGGGTGTGTGTGTGGTGTGTGTGTGTGTTGTGTGTGTGTGACGAAAAAGATCAGCTAAGGAGGAGTGGCAGGAGAAATGTGAGTTCCAGCACTCCCTGTTTCCGGCCTAACGACCCCCAACCCCCAGAGCACTTCCCTGGTCGGTTGGTGTCTACAATTTTCTTTGGATCTACAGTGCTTATGGTAATGTAATTGTTCAGTTACGAAATCTGCGTAAGTATACCGCAAGTTGGAAGCCATTTTGAGTTCGTCTGATACTTTATAGAGCTTTTATTCCCTCGATCAAGTAAATTTCGGGAAGGTAAGGAAGAGGTATACTGGATTGCACTTGTCGTCCATCTGTCTGTATGTGTCTGGCCGTTACACTTACGTTTCCGGGCTCTAACTTTTGAACTGCTGAACACAAATTAATGAAACAACCCATATACAGATCACGAGATGGAGTGCCATGGACAAAATCGGGTTCCTGCATCAAAAGTGAAGGTCATAAATAGAGGTTGAAAGTCAAATGGATCTTTTTCGTGGCCGGACTATAGTTTTTAAACCGCTCAATATGAAATTCATTAGCAACGTATGTTTCGAGCAAGACGTAGGTTACTTCACCAGAGGTCAAGGTCAATTGGGTGTACTTTTGAACCGTTGAACATAAATTGATAACCACACAAATGGATCATCACAGTACGATGTGTCATGAGCAAGAAGATCCATGTATCCAAAGTCACGTTCACATATGGAGGTCAAATGTAGATTTTGCTTGCGCCATAAGTTTTGAAACAACATAAATTGAGGGAACTTCCTGTGTGTATGTATCATCACAAGGCAATGTGTTGACATTGACTTTCGATGCAACGACCGAATCCTGCATCAGTAGAGGTCAAAAGTCAAATTAGGTCTATGCTATCCTTTTTGAACCACACAATATAGTGATTAAACTTCATACGCATGTTTTCGTAAGCAAGGATCAGGTTCTTGCACAAAAGGTCGAAGTCACAAATTAGGAAAGGACATTGTTGTCGTTCCGACATGGGTCATGTTTAGAAATAGAGGGAAAATTGCAACTCGTGAATTTTGAGCAGATTTACTTCCATTTCCATATTTAATGTAAAATAGTCTTTGGAAACTAAAGTTCCTTAGATTTCTGTAATTGGTTTAGTCCAGAGATTTCTGGGAATTTCTTTTGGTGAAGGCTACGGGGTTCGCTTTTCATCGGATCATGCTGAAACCTTTTATAAAAATTACACCATTACTCTCTAGGATTTACTCTAACCAGCCCGAGTATTCCATCAAAGTGCTTTTTTAAAAAGTCGGCAGAAGTCGCGAGAAAATAAATCTTGAAATGCTGTCAATACGGGTTTTAGGTATGCTCCTCTACTTTCTGAAAAAAATGTGGTACGTTCGTAATACGCGTAGTTTGACGCATTTCTTTTTGTAGGAGATTCCACATGGAGCTCACTTTTTCTAATTTCTCATAGGACAGCGTCTAATTTAACTACATGAATGAACCGCGTGTCTTTAGAAAATTATTACAGAGCTCTAAAAGAAACACAAAAGTAAAAATATCCCTTCACAAACCCGTCAGCTTCAGTTATATCTTGTCCAGGAAGTACCCGGGGGTTACGTTCCGGCAAAACCGCGGACGGAGGAACTAATACCCCATGTGGAAAAATAGGGGTACATTCCGGAGATCCCAGGAATTACCCTTAAGGCTGCAGTTTCCCGTTTGTACATAAATTTATGAGTAAACGCATAATAGATGAATGCAAAACATTAGCAATAATAAAGAATAATGAAAACAAAAGTGATATGTACTTTACCACTTACCTTAAAAAAATTAAGAATTTAATTTTGGGAGAGCTTCGCAGAGTCAAGTTCATCTGCTACTGAAGCTTGGAACCCTCGGGGAGCGAGGGCTTTTTGAAGGAGAACGTGAAGGATCGATCAGCCTCTTCAACAACAACTTGAACTGGTTTGAAGGAGGACATGATTTGAGGCTGCTTGGCTTTCTTCTTTAAGTCCTTGTAGATCTTTCTGTATGGAACCAGTGTTGTCTCTATTTCCTGCTGGTGGGATTCTAACAGTTCTCCAATTTCTTCCTCCTGAATATCCTCAAAGCCCTGCCCTCCAACATTTCTGGACAATTTTTTTCCTCCAACAGGCACTGAGCGTTGTCTTGACCTCGTCCTTAATGATGGTGAGGGCGTCCCGAATGTTAAATCAATCTGCGTTTAATACTTGTTCCCTGTTCAGGTTTGTATTCTTTGCTCGTAATGAAATTCAAAAATTCAGGCTTGAACTGATCTGCAGTTTCTTGGGTTAAGTTGGTTACCAGATGCTGCCTCCCCCGTTAATTTCACATTGTGCAGGGTGTATCTTTTCCTGACACGATCGAAAGACTTGCTGGCAGAAAATCGTGGCTCGCCTTCTGAAGTTTTATCCTCTGTCCTTCAAATGCTCATAGCTTCACACAGCCTTTTCCCGAATTACGGGTCCACTGATAGGGTTTTCTTTTGGGCTTGATCTTCAATCCACACATTAAGCAACTTCCCCATCTTTTCAATTAATAGTTCTCGCCTACTTACAAATGTTACTTTAGCACAGGGGTCCCCAACCTTTTCAATGCGGCGATCACCACTATATTTTCACAAAAATAAAGAATAATCAGAGCTAAAAACAAACCAACGTCGCAGTTATCACAGATATGTTTTAATACATTTAAGAGGGAAACAATTTAAAAAAATAAATTCCTTTCACAAAACATTTGCAAACAAAACATTATGAGACTTTTACGATACAACAACTACTTGCTTTTTACTTAACACTAACTTAATAGATGTGCAATAGTACGAGGGGCGGTCAGAAAATAAGTTTACACGGCGTATAATTTCGTAACTAAAGGACCTACATTGATTATGTTTGTATCAGGTGAATTCGTTAATCATTGTTGGCAACTCTGCACGTCGATTCGGCTGCCATCTACTGTACATTGGTTGAGTCAGTTGAACATGGCGGCTCGACTGGAATAGTGCCCTGTCATTTCTGCAACGATATTCCGAGTCTGTCAGTGGTCAAGAATTTCTTGAGCGCATTGTCACAGGAGATGAGACATGGGTTCATCACCGTACTCCGAAAACAAAACGTGCAAGCATGAAATGGAAACACCCTGGTCCCCGCGACCAAAGAAGTTCAAGATTGTGAGGTTCGCTGACAAAGTGATGGTTACCGTGTTTTGGGACCACAAAGGCGTTTTGCTCGCAGACTTCATGCAAAAAGGCACAACAATCAATACAGCTGCATATTGTTCAACACTGGAACGTTTATGAGCGACCATTAAACGTAAACGTCCTGGACTGCCTGGTTGCCAGATAAATTTCATAAAAAGTAGCAAAATTTCGAAAAAGTAGCCAATTTTGTCAGAAAGTAGCCCAATCTAGAAATTTATTTATAAAATGTTAACAAATACAGATAATGCGATTATTATGGATTTAATTTACTTACTTTTATATTTATAGGGTTTCTTTACTTTTTGAAATTAAAATTCCAAAGTGCTGAGTATTTCTTCGTCCTCTTCACTATGTTCTTTTTCATATATGCTTGAAGTATAGTGCAAGGAAATCAATGGTAAAAAAAATTTGAATGTTATATTGCATCTGCATACTTGAACAATGGTTTATATATAATGACTTTTTGAACTCTACAATTCATAGATTGACAAACAAACAATAACTGATAAATTCTGTATATTAAAAAATACACCAGCAAAAAATAGCCATTTAGGTGACACTGCTGGCTATATTACTTACTAGCTCGAAGCGATCTGTATAATACAAGTGTAATAAAATTACTAAAATAATCTTGCAATTTGTTAATCTTGAGAAGTAATATAAGAAACGGGTATAGAAAGCATTTCCCTAAGTGAGATTTGTCTGAAAATATATTCTCACAAATCAAAAACTTCCGCCTGAAACATAGAAAAGTAGCAGATAATCATAATAGGTAGCCCAAAAAGTTTTTGAAGTAGCCCAAAAAGTAGCAAGTAGCCCAAATTACCAAAATGTCGCCAATACCTTTCAGAAGTAGCCGAATTGGCTACTTGTAGCCCAATCTGACAATCCTGGGCAGGGCACTGCACTGTTCCAGTCGAGCCGCCATGTTCAACTGGCATAACCAATGTACAGTAGATGACAGCCGAATCGACGTGCAGTGTTGCCAACAAATGATTAACGAATTCACCTGATACAAACATAACACAGCTCAACAAAAAAATTTTTTTGTTTCGTTGCCAAGGAAATTCGTACGAATTTAGGGTATTTTGGGGTTGCTGAATTCCAAAATGAAAGTAGTTTTTCCGATTTGGCTCTAGTTCTTGAGATAATGAATACCCTCAATTAATAGGAAACGTAACCATAACGCATGCATATGGGAAACTACCGGAACATTCTAGATGGTGAGACACGCGAATATTCTTAGTGTTTACTCCGCGATCATTCTAGAATATTCCCCCTCCGTATATGTCATCGGCCACCAAACCAGTATTCAGTTGACAGTGTGGTTAATGTGAAAGGTTTCAGTCGATACAAGAAACTCAAGTGGGATTATCCCAATTTGGAATTAGCAAGGCGACCTGTGTCACACAGCGAAGACGTTCCCATACCAGTGTTTACCACACTGCCCGACCTTCCGTTGTCAGAATTTGAAGAAATTCAGGACTTAGGTGGTAGTAGTGGAAGTGACTATGAAGGAAGCATTTCAACACCTCAGCAGTTCTCCCAAGACGAACTCAATGATCTGATACGGGACCTCAGTCTGTCAAAGTCTGCTTCAGATACATTTGTAGATTGTTCCCTGGACTAAGTATGGAAAAACTAAAAGCTGGAATCTTTGATGGCCCTCAAATCCGTACACTTATCAAGGATTCTAATTTCACAAAATTTATGAATGGTGTTGAAGCTTCTGCCTGGTGCAGTTATGTCTCAGTTGTCAAGAACTTGGGTAACCACAAAGCAGACAATTATGAAGAACTGGTGCAAAACATGCTCACAAACTTTGAAAAGTTGGGTACTAATATGAGCATAAAGGTACACTTTCTCCATAGCCACTTACACAGATTTCCGGATAATCTTGGTGATTTTAGCGAGGAGCAAGGGGAGAGGTTTCATCAAGATATCAAGGTGATGGAGGAAAGGTATCAAGGCAGATGGGACAGACACATGATGGCAGACTATTGCTGGAACCTCCAACGTGATTGTCCTGATAACCCACATAAAAGAGAATCGTACAAAGAGAGATTTACTATACATTAATTGTAATTATGCGAATCGACAGTGGCTGAGGACGGTGAGCTGGACACAGAAATAACACACAGAGTGCAATCTGGTTGGAAAAATTGGAAGAAAGTTTCAGGGGTGTTGTGTGACCGAAGAATAGGCGCAAGGGTTAAGGGAAAAGTGTATAAGACTGTGGTAAGACCGGCTATGATGTATGGGGCTGAGTCTTGGGCTATAAAGAAAAATCATGAGAAAAGACTAGATGTAACGGAGATGAGAATGCTGAGATGGATGTGCGGAGTGACAATGTTGGATAGAGTAAGGAATGAAAGGATAAGGGGCACAACAAAGGTTGGAGAAATCTCGAGGAAGATACAAGAAAGTAGACTGAAATGGTATGGACATGTGATGAGAGGGGACGAAGATTATGTGGGTAAGAGAACGATGAATATGGAGGTGTATGGCAGGAGAAAGAGAGGCAGACCGAAGCGAAGGTGGATGGAGAAGGTGAGGGACGATTTGAGGGAGAAGGGCTTGTCGGAGGAAGAAGCCCAGGACCGGGCTGTGTGGAGGAGGCTGGTCAGAAACGCCGACCCCGCATAGAGGCGGGAACGGGCGAAGAGAAAGAAGAATTGTAATTATGCGAATCAGCTTACTGTGTTTATCTGTTATTATACGAATAAAATGCCATTATGTATTTCATGTGTGTACTTTTGTATGATTTGAGACAATTTCAATGCGATTTGTAAGTAGGCTCCGCCTGAACATTAAAGTTTTTGCATTTTTACGTGTTTCAATGGGATACCAATTATCTCATAAATTAGAGCCAATCTAGCAAAACCGATGTCATATTCGGAATCAGCACCACAACGTTACCCCAAAATCACTCGAATATGATTGGCAATAAAAAGAGTGTTGACCAGTGTAATCAATGTAGGTCCTTTAGTTATGAAATTATACGCCGTGTAAACTTATTTTCTGACCGCCCTTCGTATTTAGTGAGAACCCTGGTTCTCGAGTGCATTTAGCAGTTTTTCAATATCGACCTTTCATTCTTTATTAAGTATTTGATTACAATCAGTTACACGTATTAAGGTAATAAAAAAAACGTACTTAGAGGACCTTACAAGTAATGAAAGTAAATCTAGCGGTATTAAAAATTAAATTTTGAAGGTGGAATTAAATTCGACTAGTAACATTCCTAGCTATATATGAACTATATACCCATTAACATTAACCAGAAGTATCGGTACGATAATTGAATTAAGAAAATTAAGAATACAAATTAAAAATAGAAATCAATTATGCATTTTAATGAACTAAACATATAGTATACTTAAAAATAAAAAAACACAACTTAACATAAATTGAGGTTATGTTCCGTAGTACCAAAGAGGAATTAACCATGGTTGAACCATTTCTCTGGTTGACACTGGGTTCAACTGGGGTTGGGGTGTTAAAATAAAATAAACTAAAAAGAAAGTTTGGAGTACGACATTCGGGGGAATTGAGTGACTAAGGAGGGGATGTAAGTCTGAAATTGACAATTACGTCTTTTCGTGAGCACTTTGCTCTTTTAAAAAAAAGATTGCTTGTCACACTACTTAGAACAAAAATTAAAAGAGTTCAAACAAAATGGGGGGACGGCATGTTCCTCCCTATAGTAATTTAAAAAGGAAGTCATTGGACATGATTGATTAATTAATTATTACACTATTACTGTTATATAATCATAAAAAATTATAAAACTCGTTACAAACGTTTGTAAAAACGGTTTTGGTTGCAAGCAATAAAATATGTCATTTTACCTATATACAGTATTTATATACGCAACAATGGCATGAAAAGAAAAGACAAATCGGTCAATTTCCTTCTTACAAAAAAAAAAAATTAAACTAAAGACACAAACCGGTCAATTCAGGTTGGATTTAATTCTCTTTTATAACAAAAAAAAAGGTTGAATTAAATTCTTAAATTACATTTTCTTAAATTAAATTCTCTTAAACTACAAAGAAAAAGTTGAATTCAATTGACTGCATTGAAATGACTTGGGACTTAAAAACTGACTTCGAATAAAACTGACTTCGAATAAAACTGACTTCGAATAAAACTGACTTCGAATACTTCTGAAATCTCTGTGGCGGTTGTCCCTCTTGGATGCAACCTTCTGAGTTGAACTCTTATCAAGTATTTCTATAAATCTCTGGGGCGGTTGTCCCTCTTGGATGCAACCTTCTGAAACTGAAAACTGATTTGCAACTTATTTGCAAATAAAACTGACTTGAAACTACTACGAGTATCTTTATAAATCTCTGGGGTTTGGTTGTCCCTCTTGGATGCAACCAACTGAAACTGAAAACTGATTTGCAACTTATTTGCAACTAAAACTGACTCGAAAGTACTTCGAGTATCTTTATAAATATCTGGGGTTTGGTTGTCCCTCTTTGATGCAACCAACTGAAAACTGATTTGCAACTTATTTGCAACTAAAACTGACTCGAAACTACTTCGAGTATCTTTATAAATCTCTGGGGTTTGGTTGTCCCTCTTGGATGCAACCAACTGAAACTGAAAACTGATTTGCAACTTATTTGCAACTAAAACTGACTCGAAACTACTTCGAGTATCTCTCTAAATCTATAAACTCTCTATAAACTCTCTCTCTTTAATTTGCAAGTCAATTCAACTCAATAATTTGAAAAAAATTGTAAACAAAAATAAAAATGTAAACAACATTTCACTCGAATGTACGCGAAGGTACGGTACTATTATGTTTGGTACATAAAATAAAATTATTCTATACTGACTATAATAGTGAAATTAACTCTTTCTGTTACTTTTAACTTCTGTTACTTTTAACTTCTGTGAAAATGACTTTCACTAAAAAAAATGTATCACTGGTGTCTGAAGTGTTCACTGTGTTGTGTTAATTCTGGCTCAATACTAAATATTAACTGTTAATAATAGTGACTTTCAAATGTTTACAAATTACTTAAAAAAACCAACTCTGTACTTAACAAAATTTCTACGGCGAAATCCTTGACGTGTCCTGAAGACGTGTCTTCAAAACGTGTCTTGCTGGCTACTTCTTCTTGGATGAAAACTAGGCGTGGAGAACTTGGAGTCGTGACACACCGGTTCAAGGGTGGATGTTACGAACTGGAAGTCGTGACACGCCGGTCAACTGGTTTTATCCTGATGCAGGGTAATTTCTATCCTGGCCAAAGAGTGGCCACTTGTTAAAATCTTCTTAAAATCTTCTTCTGATCTTGGTAGTAGGGTCGCCAAATGTTTATCCTGGCTATAGGGTCGCCACTCTGTTAACCCCTCCGTCTATGGCCCTGAGTCGGTTCGGATCGACGGGGGTTCTAGTTGGGAGGCAGCAACGGATATTTCTTCTATAACATTCTAATTCTTTTCTGTCGCTATAGGGTCGACAGTTATTAATTCTTCTCTTTCTATAATACTCTGATACTTTCTCTGAGACTAAAATTATCGACTTTTCTTTTATAACTTATCGACTTTACTGACTAAGTTCTTCTGAAGATAGCCCAACTCGAGGGGGAAAATAAAAAGTTTCTCTTACTGTAAT
>JAJOZX010008306.1:22500-196605 GCA_023014485.1 Bathynomus jamesi
AGAGCGTCCGACCGGCAATTGGAAGGCCCTGGGTTCGATTCCTGGGCGGTTCGCCTCATTTTTCATTATTCGTTATCTCTCCTCCTCGTGTGCAGAAAACGTTCCTTAACACTTATGTCGTTTCTATTCATTTATATACTGCGCGGTCATTGCAGTTATATGCGCATATTCACGATTTGCGAGGGTGCCCTCTCAGGGCATTGGTTTCTGCCCTATGTGGGAGAATTTCGATTTGTGATTGAGTGAGGTCCGTAGCATAATGGTAGAGCGTCCGACCGGCAATTGGAAGGCCCTGGGTTCGATTCCTGGGCGGTTCGCCTCATTTTTCATTATTCGTTATCTCTCCTCCTCGTGTGCAGAAACGTTCCTTAACACTTATGTCGTTTCTATTCATTTATATACTGCGCGGTCATTGCAGTTATATGCGCATATTCACGATTTGCGAGGGTGCCCTCTCAGGGCATTGGTTTCTGCCCTATGTGGGAGAATTTCGATTTGTGATTGAGTGAGGTCCGTAGCATAATGGTAGAGCGTCCGACCGGCAATTGGAAGGCCCTGGGTTCGATTCCTGGGCGGTTCGCCTCATTTTTCATTATTCGTTATCTCTCCTCCTCGTGTGCAGAAACGTTCCTTAACACTTATGTCGTTTCTATTCATATATATTATATATATATATTATATATATATATATATATGTAAAAATGAACCATAAATAATTCCCATATTCCTATATTATCTTATCCTTCATGTAATTCTTGTATTCATTTATATAGTCTCTGTATCCATTGTAAGAAAAAGTATCCATTTTAAAAATTCATGTGTTATATGGTTCATGTATAATCTTATATATTTAACTTTATATAATGCCTATACTCATATGTATGTACGTGTGTGTATTCATTTTTACATAAGGACCAAAATCGCCCAACGCGAGTTTGGATAAAATATTTGATTCACTTTCTACTTTGCTAAATAATTGGTGACCTGTTGTTTTTTAAAATCTCATAATCATTTTTTAGATTTCGCTTAATAAGGAATCCTGTTAAGCTTTGCAATGTTCACATTTTGTATACACTCTCTTTCGTTATAAACAATGAGATCATGTCTTGCCTAAGCATTAAAATTGTACATCTTAAACCTTAAAATTTCACTCATATGCATATTTTAGTGTAAAGATGCATAGTCCGATTTCCACTTTTAGTTAACTTGGCAGATCATGATAACATCAGATCTGAAAAGTCGCGGTTTAAGATAAAAATATGGTTTCGTCTTCAAATATTTTGTTTACTCGTTCAAGCCTTACCACAGCTAAAAAATTTACTTATTTTCAAATATTGTGCAAAAATAATACAGCCTTCTTAGCATTTAATAATAATAATGTTAGCAGTTTTTGGGTATATAAACCCATTCAAAATCCATTGTCATTCAGAAGCTAATTCAGAGGCTGAGCACTACCTGTATTTTTTAGCAGTAAATTTACAGTGAAGAAACTTTTTTATTGTCCCCTTCGAGCCTTGCTCTCTTCAGAAAAACTTAGAAAACTTTCCGGATACGCTATAAGAAGAATCCGGAACCTTCAGCATTTAGATTGCAAATCTACCAGAGTCCTCCGAGCCACTATAGAAGAACTCGGAGAGTAACATAGAAGAAAAACCACTTCAAGGCACCTATCCGTTGCCTCCTAAACCAGAACCCCCGTCAATCCGAACCACCCCAGGGCCATAGACGGAGGGGTTAACAACTGGCGACCCTTTAACCAGGATCTCCGACTCCAGGATTCTTCCAGTCCTCCAGACCCTTTAACCAGGATCTCCACGACTCCAGGATTCTTCCAGTCCTCCAGACCCTTTAACCAGGATCTTCACGACTCCAGGATTCTTCCAGTCTTCCAGACCCTGGAACCAGAACCAACACCCAGTTGACCGGCGTGTCACGACTTCGAGTTCGTCACATCCACCCGTGAACCGGTGCGTTACGACTCCAAGTTCTTCACGCCTACTTTTCATCTAGGAACAAGTGGCCAGCCAGACACGTCTTCAGGACACACCTCAAAAGGATTTCGCCATAGGAATCTTGTTAAGTACAAAACTCTTTTTTAAAATAATTTCTAAACATTTGAAAAGTCATTATTATTAACAATTAATATTTAGTATTGAGCCAGAATTAACAAAAAACACAGTGAACACTACAGACACCAGTGATACACTCTTTTTATTGAAAACAGTATTGTCACAGTTATTTTCAGTTATTTTTACTATTCTAGTTAGTATAGTATAATTTTATTTAATGTACCAAACATAGTATTACCATACCATCACGTACATTTGAGTGAAATTTTGTTTACATTTTTATTTTTGTTTGCAATCTTTTCAAATTTTCCCCGAGTTAGGCAAATTGTTGTGCATTATTTTTTTTAGATAGTGTAGTTAGGAAAACCCCTTAAGTGATCATTCCATGAATTAAGATCGGTCAAGCAGACCTAATTAGAACATTAATAAGTACCTTCACATATGAGCGATTCAGACGGTGCGCTTTCTGACATCGAAGAATTACCTACACCCATTTTTCCACCTACCCCGCGCCCTTCAAACATATTCCCAAACACACAAGTCAGTATGTCTCAGTCTCAAACCCCCGCCCCAGCATATATTAACTTAGGCAGATTAGTAAATCTTCCTCATACTGTTTTAATTTTTAAGGGGACCATAGATAATCGTTTTGTTGAACCGCGCGTAAGACCTTGGGTTGAGTCTTTAGAGCAACATTTCTTACGCGAGAATATTACCGATGATGATATAAAAATCAGAGAAGCAAAAAGATTTATTGACCCTAAAGAGGGAAATGCCCATGACACAGTCACTTACGTCCCATCAATTAGCGAAGCTATAACATGGGACGATTTTAAACAAAACCTATTAGAATTTTTTAAAGAAATAACCCTTGCACAACCCTTAGCCACATTAGAAGCAGTCTTCCAAGTTAAATGGAAGAAAGAGGAACACGAGGATTTAAACAATTTTATTACACGTACACACAAACTTGTAGGAGAAGCCCTCCGGGCCGCAGAAAATGCATGTGGCATAACTTTTACTTCGAAACAAAGAAATCTAATAGTAGCCACAACCATTTACCAAAACTTACCCGGAGCGCCTAAAAAAAAGTTTCAGGAGTTTTTAAATGTTGACAAACCTGTCAGTGTAGCCATAAACAAAACACGGGAACATCACCCCGATTTAGCAAACCAAACCTACCGAAAGGGTAGAGAAACCCCTGTACAGTATATTCAGCAGCAGCCACAACACCAATACCAACAGCAACAACAACAACAATATAAACCAAGGCAAATACAGGGAACACCCCAGAAACAAGCCCCCCAAACCCAGAATACACGCCCTCCTCCACAGTGTTTTAACTGTGATAGTTTCGGGCATATGATAAGTCAATGTAATTACCCCTCGTATTGCTCCCACTGTCACGAACATGGTCATCGCCGTGGCGATCGCCAAAAGTGTGCTGATAAAGCCCCTGCAGGGTATAGACCCCACTTTCAGAAACCAAACCAACCACGTCCCCAAAACGTATCCCAAAAGTCAACCAATCCCCAGAAACCAGTCCATTCCCAGCCTCAGTCGAACTACCAACCCAATAAATCACGACCACAGGGTCACCCACACTCTTACCCCATGTATAAACCCCAATACAACCAGCAAGGTCAACTAGTTCGGTACGTAGAAGTACCCGGGGAGGAATCATTTTCCCCAGAGAACAGTTTTCAAGAACACCCTTCAGCGTATGATATCCCCGTAGAATATGATCCAGGTCCTCCCATAGAAGACCATGTGATCCCTTTTTTAGACCCTACATTGGAGGCAGCAGTTCAACCTCCTCCCTCCTAAATTACAGTAGTAAGCCCAGATACGCACACAAACTCCCCATCAGGATAATAGGTGCGGACCTCTTAGATTTAATAATAAATTGTAGTACGGATAACCAAGATTTAACTGCTCTCCTAGATACAGGAGCACACGCAACGTTAATTAAGAAACAATGCGTAGATGAATTACTAGAGAGTACAATTATAAATATGAACTTAAGGCACCATCCTGCCAACTTAGAGGAGTTACGGGCACACCCATACCCACATATGGAGAAATTGAGTTATATTTAGAAATTGGAAACGCGGTATACCCCGCGAAATGTTGTATAGTGGACACAGTCGCCACCTTTCAGACAGACATCCTACTAGGGATGGATTTTTTTAACCGGAATCAATGGGAGATTTACCCAGCCGGAAAGTTAGTAAAGTGTCGAAATAGGACACACCATCTCCGCGAGGATGACAGACAACTTAATGCTAATAGACTTAGCTCAGTTCAGATTTCCGAAAGAAATAGGAAACCCCCTCTACTTGATAGCAGATCAAGTCGGCCGGTTGCATCCAGAGGGACAACCGCTCCAGAAATCAGACCCCAGGGTAATCAGTTCCAGTTGTTGAATCCAGTTGGATCAACCCAGGCAGTTTCCAGACAGTCAGTTTCCAGTCAGTCAGTTTCCAGTCAGTCAGTTTCCAGTCAGTCAGTTTCCAGTCAGCCAGCTTCCAGTCAGCAGTTTCCAGTCAGCCAGTTTCCAGTCAGTCAGTTTCCAGTCAGCCAGCTTCAGTTCAGCCAATAAGGCAAATTTTAGTCGCCGAACCAGAATCAGATTCACAATTTTTCATATGCCCTACCGAGCATATAACAGTAGCACCTTATGAGAAGATTTGTTTCCTAGCAAAAGTAGTTAACAGTCAAGGAAAATTATTAGAGTCAGAGCGTACTCTGATTACAGAGAAAAGTAATTTCAAAAGAGATGTTCTTATTGCCCAAGTCCTTAGTCAGAGTCAGAATTCAGCTATCCCTGTTGTTTGTTTAAACAAAGGAGAAAGATCTATAGAATTAACTTCAAATCAGAAAATAGGAACTGTTTCCACAGTAGAAATAGATTCAGATTTCCCCATCAGTACGATAAATCGTGTTTCCAGTTCCTTAGAATTAAAGCCTTCAATATTAAAAGAAGAATATAAGAAATGTCTGAAGCACTCCCTTCAGGAGTCACCAGCTTTACAGGATCCCAAACTAATGGAATCACTTCTCGATTTCCTGATAAGAAATAAAGATGTGATTGCCCTAACCGGAGATCCTCTGGGCCGAACTAATTTGGTCCCTTTTGAAATCAAGTTGGAACCCAATTCCAAACCCATTTTCATTCCTCCCTATCGGGTTCCACATTCTCAGTTAGTCACTATTGAGGACACATCAAGGACATGTTGGAGCAGGATGTCATTCAGCCTTCAGCTAGTCCCTGGTCCGCTCCTATGATTCTCGTCTCCAAAAAGGACGGAACATCTCGCCCTTGTATAGATTTTAGACGCCTGAATAACATTACCATCCCAGACCGTTTCCCGATTCCAAACATGCAGGAAACAATTCTGAACGTAGGGAAAGCGAATTTTTTTTCATCCCTCGATTTAGCATCAGGTTATTGGCAAATGGAGGTCAGTCCCGAATCTCGGGCATTAACTGCTTTCTCCACTAACCGAGGCCATTACGAATTCCAGGTTTTACCTTTCGGAGTCCGAAATGGGCCTGCTAATTTCTCTAGGTTGATGAATATAGTCCTTTCCGACCTATTAGGTGTCGAAGCTCTCGTGTATCTTGACGATATTATCGTCTATAGTTCGGACAAGAAGAAGTAGCCAGGAAGACGTCTTCAGGACACGTCTCAAGGATTTCTCCATAGAAAATTTTGTTTAGTACAGTTTGTTTTTTTAAGTAATTTATTAACATTTGAAAAGTCACTATTATTAACAGTTAATAATGAGTATCAAGTCAGAATTCACAAGAAACAGTGAACATTCCATACACCAGTGATACATTTGCTTTTATTGTAACAGAGAGTTAATTGTAACAGAGAGTTAATTTCAGTTATTTTCACTGTTATATTCAGTATAGAATAATTTTATTTTATGTATCAAACATAATAGTATCGTACCTTCGTGTACATTAGAGTGAAATGTTGTTTACATTTTATATTTTGTTTGCAAATTATTTTCAAATTATTGAATTGAATTGACTTGCAAATTAAGAGAGAGAGAGAGAGAGAGAGAGTTTATAGAGTTATAGAGTTACTTGAAGCAGTTTCAAGTTCCATTTTCAGTTTTCAGTTTCAGTTGGTTGTAACCAAAAGGGACAACCAAACCCCAGAGATTTATAAAGATACTTGAAGTAATTTTGAAGTCATTTTTTTTTCTTTTTTTTTTAAGGTAAAGTTAAACAAAAAGTGGGTTAGTTTACGCTACGAGCTACATCAACGTTCGTGTTAGTCTAATTTTTTTTTTTTTTTTTTTTTTTTTTTGCTGGCATCATACGCGGCATGTCACAAGCTGGCATTATCGTCAACAGACTCATCCTCGACTACCATCCCCAGAGCTCCTGTTGCTAATTGTTTTTTTTTTATTTTAAAGAACGTTAATATTTTTAAAATGTCTATCTAAACGGTTCTGAAACATATTAACGCTGGTAGAGTTAACGACTGACGCGGGAAGATTATTCCATTTATCAATTACTTTAAACGTAAAGAAGTTTTAGCGATATTAGTAATGAAACGTCTGCCACGCAACTTAAATCCGTTATTACGAGTATTGCTATTACCAAGTGAACAGTTTGTCGAAATTTACGTTATCGATGTTATTAACATTTTGAAAACGTAATAAGCTCCCCCCTTAATCTCCTAGTTTCGAGTGAATGCAAGTCTAACTCTTTAATCCTATCTTCATAAGGCTTGTTGTGCAATGACGGAATTAGTTTCGTGGCACGACGCTGAACCCTTTCTAACCTATCAATGTCCTCACGCAAATACGGGCACCAAAACTGAACGGCATATTCTAAATGAGGCCTGACTAGGGACTTGTAAAGGGGCAATATAATATCCTTCGATTTAAATTCGAAATTAAGCGCTATGAAGCCAAACATCCTATTAGCTTTTGCGCAAGCCTCCAGGCACTGGTTCCTAACTTTTAAATCCTTAGATACGCGTAGGCCTAAATCTACTTCCTCGTCAACGCTCGCTAACTCTCAATCATCCATCGTGTACGTGTAATTATTGTTACGAGAACCTATATGCAAAACTTTACAGTTGTCTACGTTAAATTGCGTCTGCCACTTATCCGTCCACTCCATAATCCTATTTACATCGTCTTGGAGCCTATTTCTATCGTCCTCGTTAACAACCTTACCGCCTATTTTAGTATCGTCCGCGAATTTTGACATGTTACTAGTCAATCCTACATCTATGTCGTTAATGTAAATTATGAATAGCAATGGGCCTAACACTGAACCCTATGGGACACCGCTACCTACATCCAACCACCCCGAATCACTACCATTAACAACGACCCTCTGTCTCCTAGCACGAAGCCATTCCTCTAACCAGTTAGCTACCTGACCGCGTATACCGTGCGCTTTAACCTTCGCAATTAATCTTCTATGCGGAACTGTATCGAACATCTTTTTAAAATCTAAATAAATAACGTCAGCCGCTCTATGCCTATCGCATTCGCGCACTATTTCGTGATAAAATTCTAACAAATTAAACAAGATCTATGGCGTCGAAACCCATGCTGACTACTATTAATCAAATCTCTACTTCCTAAGTGATCGATGATATGATCCCTAACTACGGATTCCAAAAGTTTACCGACAAATGACGTTAAGCTAATGGGCCTATAATTGCTAGGTACTGTGCGGTCGCCTTTTTTAAAAATAGGCGTGACGTTAGCTAATTTGAAGTCTTCAGGAATAATCTCCGTTTCGAGTGACTGATTAAAAATCTTCGTTAATGGGCCTACAATAACGTCTTTTAAATCTTTCAAATGTCTGGGATAAAAAGCGTCAGGGCCTGGAGCCTTGCTAACTTTTAGCCTATCGATATAATGCGCAATCTCACCCTCGTAAACAGTAATTTCATCCAAAATAGTCTCGCTACTAAATGGAACGATATCGTCCACGTCGGGGACATTATTTACATCTACGGTAAAAACTGCCGCAAAAAAGTTATTGAAAATACCCGCCATCGCCTGAGCGTCAGAAGCCAAAGCGCCGTTAACATCCACTAGAGGGCCTATGTTATCTTTTATCGGCCTTCGATTATTGCCGTATTCAAAAAACGTTTTTGCATTATGTTTACTATCCGCAGCTATAAGTATCTCTAAATTACGCTTAGCATTCCTAACTGATCTTTAACCCTGAAGTCTAAGCTCGATATATCTATTAAAGTTAGCTGCCGTGCCATTGCGCTTATTAAGTCTATACGCTCTGTCACGCTCGTTTATGAACTCGCCTCTTTCCCTAGTCCACCACTTGGGCCTACCTTGTTGTTGTTGTTGTTGTTTATGGGGGTCTCTCTACCCTTCCGGTAGTTCTGGCTCGCTAAGTCTGGGTAATGTTCCCTTGTTTTATTTATGGCTTCGCTTACTGGTTTGTCAATATTTAGACACTTGAAATTTCTTTTTAGGTGCTACGGGTAGGTTTTGGTAAATGGATGCTGCTACAATCAGGTTTCTTTGCTGCGAAGTGAATGTAATGTTGTATGCATTTTCTGCCGCTCAGAGGGCTTCTCCTACGAGTTTGTGTTCGTGTAATAAAGTTATTTAAATCTTCGTGTTCTTTCTTCCATTTAGTTCGGAAGACAGCTTCTAATGTGGCCAAAGGTTCTGCAAGTGTTATTTCGTTGTAAAATTCTAGTAAGTGTTTTTTAAAATTGTCCCAAGTTGTAGCTTCACTAATGGATGGGACATATGTAGCTGTATCATGGGCATTCTCCTCTTTAGGGTCAATAAACCTTTTAGTTTCCCTAATCTTTGTCATCATCTGTGATGTTTTCGCGCAAGAAATGCTGTTCTAGAGACTCAATCCAAGGTCTTACGCGTGGTTCAACGAAGTTATTATCTATGGTTTCCTTAAAAATTAGGACAGTATGGGGAAGGTTTACAAGTCCACCTAAATTAATGTATGCTGGGGGAGCGGTTTGAGACATGTTGGCTTGTGCTTGATCTGAAGTTTGCGTGTTTGGAAATATGATTGAAGGGCGTGTGGTAGGTGGAAAAATGGGTGTCGGGGAATTTTCAGTGTCAGAAAGCGCACCGTCTGAATCGCTCATATGTGAAGGTACTGTTAATGTATTTTAATTTGGTCTGCTTAACCGATCTCAATCTATGGAATGATCATTTGAGTGGCTTTCCTAACTACTCTATCTAAGAAATACACAAATAAATGCACAACACATTGCCTAACGAGGGAAAATAATTGGAAAAATTGTAAACAAATGTAAACAAAAATTCATTCAAATGTACGCGAATGTACGGTAATATTATGATTAGCACATTAAATAAAATTATTCTGTGCTAACCATAATAGTGAAAATAACGGTTTCAATAAAAAGAAGTGTATAACTGGTGTATGGAGTGTTCACTGCGTTTTGTGTTAATTCTGGCTTGATACTAATTACTAACTGTTAATTATACTGACTTCTCAAATGTTTAGTGATTAATTTGAAAAAGAGATTTGTACTTAACAAGATTCCTACGGCGAAATCATTGAAGACGTGTCTTGCTGGCCACTTGTTCCTGAACGCAGAATGGGCGTTGAGAACTTGGAGTCGTGACACGCCGGTCAACTGATAGACGTGAAGAACTGGAAGAATCATGGTTGTAGAGGTCGCCAGTTGTTAACCCCTCTGTCTATAGCCTTGGGCAGTTCAAAGTTGACGGAGGTTCTGGTTAGGTGGCAGCAATGGATTTATTACTCTGGGGTAGCTGGTACCGTATAGGGAATCGCAGTAGTTTCTCTTATACCACTCTCCGATTTCTTTTTGTAGGAGATCGTAGGAGTCTGTGAAGCTTACTAAATTCTTAATGGTTCCCCGATTCTTCTTGTAGCGTATCGGGAAATTATTTTCTTCTATGTGAAGACTAAGTTCTCTGAAGAGAGCAAGGCTCGAAGGAGAAGACAAATATATTCTCTTACTGTAGTTTACTGCTGAAATGTTACAGGTAATGCTCAGCCTCTAAGTCAGAGCAGACAAATCGGAATCAGAATGAACACTGGAGAAATTCTACATGTTTATATAACTAAATTTTTAATGACCTCATTATTATTTAATGCTGACCCGTTTTGTTTTTTATTCTCAATAGGCTGAATTATTTTGCAAAATATTTAAAGATAAGTTAAATATTTTAGCTGTAGCAAGGTATTTGAAGATGAAGCCATATTTTTATTTTAAACCGTACATTGACAGATCTGATGTTATCATGATCTGCCGAGCTAATTAAAAATGAAAATTGAAATATGCATTTTATTAAGAATTACAATTAAACATGCATATGAGCCAAAATTAAATGCTTAAAATGTAAAATTAAGTGTTGAGCAAGACATGACTTCATCTTTTACAACGAAGAGAGAATGTATAAAGAAAATGAACATTGATAATTAAAACCCACTCGAATAGACAGAGTTTATTTCCACAACAGTTTCGATGCCCACTGGCATCCTCTTCGTTTTTCTGTATCCACCCGAAGAGGATGCCAGTGGGCATCGAAACTGTTGTGGAAATAAACTCTGTCTATTAGAGTTGGTATTAATTATCATATTTTGACCTTCACGTAGAAAAAGTGGTTTTTTGCATTTAAAATGAACATTGCAGAATTTTACACGATTACATTATTAAGCTGAATCTAAAAAATTTATTAAATAACTTAAAAAGAAATAATTCATTTATTATTTTTATTCAGCAAAAATAAAAAAATAAAAATTTTTATCTGAACTTGCGTCAGCGTTATGCGAGTTTGGACTCTATATGCAAAAATGAATATAAGAATATATGAATATTAGAATTATTCATTGTTCATTTTTACATATTTATCAGGCGCTAAGAGGAATCTTTCCAAGAAAGTCCCAATTGTCAAATGCTACTATTCCCAGAGTTCTGGAAGGAGAGCTTGTTACTCAAAAGTAATGTTAAAATACCACTTAATCGCAACACCGATGAAGTCAAGAAGGCACGGGTGAGATGTGTTCATTGCTTCTACGAAAGCGGACTTCAATAACATCACAATACATGGGCGGATCCAGGAGAGGACCTAGGGGTCACGTGCCTCCCTAGGCTAGATCCCCAAAAGATCCAGTCACAATTTTACTGAAGTCCATAAAAAGCTTTACATAATTTTCCAAAATTGCTCATAAAATCCACAATTTTCATGCAACTACGATAAATTTTATGCTATTGTGTTCATTAGATATTTCTTCCTCCTAAAATATCGTTTTATATTAGTACCATGTATATACTGAACATACTGATTTTTCCCTTTTTTAACCTCGCAATCCCCCCGGCGGTGACCACCTTGTCGTGGTGGGTGGGCTCCCGTGTTCTAACCCAGTGGGCTACGTCGGCGGGGGCTTAGCCCCCGGAAGGGTCACTTATGCCGGACAGGCTACTGGTGAGACCGAGCTAAGAGCCACCAAGGTCCTTGGCTCCCAGTACGGGTCTCCGGAGATGGCGCCTTTAGGGCGTCACCATGTTGGCTGGTTGGGTGTCCGGGCCGGTGGGATTGGGGGTGGCTAGGGTCTTTGCGCCGTTGGGGACAAACTTTCGCATCACGGGGCCCCGTTTCTAAACCGACGGTGTGTTTCCTGGGGACGAGGTACCTCGTCCACTGCGGTTTGCGCTCGGCCTCCCTTTCTCATCGGTAGGCAGTTTCTCACGTCCCCTGAGTCCGTTTTTTTTACTCTTCAGTTTTATGGATAAAATTAACTCTTCTTCTAGCAATCGGGTGATGGGCGACCAGGCCCTCGAGTACTCTACCACTGGAAGACCGCGTCTTGAAGGGGTTGTTCCCCCTCTAGATGTAGAAAATTCGCGTCGTCCTCGTTCTAAAACTGTTCGTACGTCTTATTCCTGCAAGTCTCTTGACCTCTTCGTAGGGGCCGACAGCTCTGACCCTGACTACCCTTGGTTTCTTCTTCTCAGTTCTTCCGCCTCTCCCTCTCTCTCACTCTCTCGCAGCGGAATGGTTTTGAAGTCTATGATGACTTCACTTCCCGCTGTGGCGAACCCCGACAGATGTGGCCCCAGAACGATGGCTCTCTTGTGGTGGAAGTCTCCTCCAGGGCCCAGTACCAGAAGGTTTCGTCCCTTTCGACACTGGCTTCTGGACTGCCTCCCCCACTCTTCCTTTAACACCTGTTCGGGTGTAGTTCATGCATCTCGTCTTTTGGAATAATCAGAGTCGGATCTTCTCACTCGTCTCTCCTCACAGAAAGTGACCCGTGTTTACCCCCCCCCCCTTCGTATGGTCCATGGGGCAAGGATTTCATCCCCCTTATTGATCCTGACTTTTGCTAGTTCCCAGTTACCTGAAAAAATTAGGCCTGGTTATCTCTGATTTCTGGTCCACCGTTATATCCCAGACCACGTCGGTGTTTTACTTGCCAGAAGTTCGGACACATCAGTAAGGCGTGTCGAAGTTCCCCTGGTATTTGTGTTAATTGCGCGTCTCCGACTCATGGTTCCTCCTGCTTCAATCCTCCCCGCTGTGCCAACTGTGGAGATGATCACGCCGCTTCCTCCTCTTTCTCTCCGACCGACTTATTTGAGCGTGAAGTCCTGTCAGTCCGGAAACCTGACAAAGTCAGTTTCCAGGAAGCGAGGGCCCGCGTTAGATCCCGATTCGCTCGTCCAGCCCTTATCTTCGCTCAAACTCTGCGTCCTTCCCACCCTGCTACCTCCCGTTTGCTTCGAACTTCGGTCACTCCCGTACCGTCCTCTTTCTCACCTTATCGCTCTAGGCCTGATTCAGGCCTCACCCACCCGTTCCCCTATCCCGTCCTCTATATCGACCTTTTCATTGTCTTCATCCCTCGTGTTCTCTCCACCCGCCCGTTCCCCCAGAACTTCCAATTCCACTGCCCGCATCTGCCCCACCTCAGTAGCACCTAGTCCGTTTACCCACCCTCCCGAAACCATTGCTGACATTTCAGCATATATATAAAAAACAGCTCCCTCTTCTGGTCCCCTTCCTCCACCTACCTCACTGATCACATCACTTGTGCCGCGCTATCCTCCATTCCCAAATCATTATTTTCCCGCTCTGCCTCTTCGGTTCCATAGTGGACCCCGAAATGTGTCCTAGCCACTCGAGCCAAGAAGTCTGCCTTCTGCCGTCTTCAACGCAACCCATCCCTTGCTAATTCAATAGCCTTTAAACGTGCGCGAACACAGGCGCGTCACACGGTCCGTGAAGCCCGCTGCTTTTCCTGGCAAGCCTACGTCTCCTCTCTTGCTTCCCGTACCCCTTCCTCCCGAATCTGGAACAAGATTCGGAAAATTTCTGGTAAATCTCCTCCTCCTCCTGTCCTTACGATAGAGGGACGCCCAGTGTCGTCCCCTACTGCAGTGGCCCAGGCCTTGGCCTCGACTATTGCTTCCATCTCCTGACATGACCACCGTGGTCACTGGTCCCGCTTTCCTCAGACGTAAGGCTTTGCTTTCGCTCCCCTTATCTTTTCCAGTCTCCCAATAATTTCTTTATAACCGCATTTTTTGTATGTCGGAACTGCGATTGGCGTTGGCTTCTTGCGGTAACTCTGCTCCCGGCCCGGACGGCATTCATTTTGATATGCTCCGCCACCTACAGTTTTTCTTTCTCCTCAGCCCCTATAATTAGGTTTGGGTGGAGAGCACCTTTCCATCCTGTTGGAGGGAAGCAGTGGTGCTCCCCTTTCCTAAGCCCGGTAAGGACCCGGCATCTCCCCTTAACTACCGTCCAGTAGCCCTCACTAGCTGCCTCTCGAAACTTGAGAAAATAGTTTCTCGGTGCCTGGTGTAGCATCTCGAACGCCATAATTTGCTCTCCCACACAGACAGGGGCGTAACTAACAGGGGGACATGTCCCCCCCAACTTTTGAACTGGGGGGATAATATAGGTTTTGTCCCCCCAACTTTTGATCTAAGCTAGCTTACGTGAAGAAAAATATTTACGTTCTTGAAATAATCTATGATGAGTAAATCTTTAATTATTAGTCCTATTAGTATGCTGGAAAGTATTATTGATTCAGTACTAATACCGCAGTGATAGATACTTTAATGAGACAGTTATTTTTTACTTTAATTATTGCATACATTGTTTTCCTGTAATGCTAAGTATATACTTGATATACATAAGGTAGTTGTGAAAATGCTTCTGACTTTCCTATTACTATCATAAATATAGATCATTCTCTAAATCGTAGTATTTTAAGAGCATCATTTTGGTCGCAAACTCATTATAATACTGATAGATCAGAGCTTTATCAAGACTCGAAAGAACCGGTATTCAGATATCATTGTTATATTCTACCGAAAAAATATGCCTTGGAAGACCAAATTTAAGGCATTACCTATAGGATAGCAGCACAAAAATTCATCGCAGGATTTTTCATCATCATAGTTGTCCCCCCCAACTTCTGAAAACTAGTTATGCCTCCTGCACACAGACCGATTTTCGCAGGGGCCGTAGCACCACTGACATCTTGGTGCAACTGGAGTGTGTGATCCATGTGCCATTTGCAGAGCGACGTCACCTCTATGCAGTTTTCTTTGATATGGAGAAGGCATATGACACCACCTGGCGGTGGTGGATCTGCCGAAAACTATATCGCTTGGGTTTCTGAGGCTTCCTTCCGTCCTTCATCTCTAACTTTTTATCTTCTCTCTCCTTTCGTGTCCAGGTGGGTAATTCCTTCTCCTCCGTACACTCGCAGGAGGAAGAGGTTCCCCAGGGCAGCGTCCTGAGTGTCATCTGTTTCGCTTTGCTGATTGATGACGTGGTGACGGCTCTGCCTTTGGGGATTACGGCCATCCTCTATGTTGACGATCTTGCCATATATTGCTCCTGTTCCCGATTCACCTTCCTTGAACGTTTTCTCCAGTGAGCCCTGGATTCGGTCTCCAGATGGGCCACAGATCATGGGTTTCGATTTTTCCCCTCGAAGACGGGGTTATGTTAAGTCGTGATATTTTCGTTAAAACTAATGAAAATATCACGACTTAGCCTAACCAATCGTCAAGGGCGTAATGGTTTAAAACAGTGTACTTAACCTAACTTAACCTAACCAATTGTCAAGGGCGTACAGTTGACCTAACCTGGCATTCAGTTAACTTAAACAAAAAGTAATGGTTTAAAACAATTAGACAGATGTTATAGACGACACAATAATTTACGCCCCTAAACTTTTTCGAGTTTAATTTACGCCTCTAATCTCATTTACGTCTTTCACCATCTATGTCACTCCAATAAACTGAGACTAGAATCTTCAATATGTGAGAAAGAGAAAACTTCATCAACTTGAGTAGTCTAAGCATCATCATCCTGTTTGCATATACGTTTTGTGTTTCGTATTTATCAATTATTACGAAAGAAATCTTTTATAACTTGAAGAGCCTAATCATTTTTATTAATCAATAAAGTAACATAAATATTATCAACTGTTGCTGCAAAATAGAAGTCAACATCTTCCTTCCTTGAATAATCAATTTTAAAATTAGAAAGAGCCGTTTTGAGCAGAAAACTGAGATTTGTTTATAAAAAACCTCTGAACAGTTAGTTAGAACAACGTGAAAAAAGTGTTAGGAGCTGACGAGGAAGCTTCTAACAGTGGCTGTATCCTCCAGCGCGGGACACGTCAACGCGAAGAAGAGGCGACGTCAAACCAAAACATCAACGCGCTGGTGGCCAAACTTCCTCAAATCTCCGTGCAGCGGGCTGTCTACGGTTGGCCAGACTGGCAGTCGACGGCCTGTTGCGTGGCACTGAACAACAATGAAAAATATACGAAGTAACAATAACTATTTTTATACATTTCATAGAGTGCTTATTAAAAAATGAATATCCATTTTGCTGTATTACGTCACATAATTTTTATTTTCAGGGTCAAATATTTACTAGTTAAATTACAAAAATGCATGCTTATAGGATCTTTTGCTCTGAATATAAGGCATTTTGGTACTTGCTCTCCTCTTTCCGAACTCATCACAGGACTCAAATTTACAAGATTTTATCATGAGTGAGTCATTCCATCCACTCTCTCCACCCCCACCCCCTGCCTCTCTGCCCCATATTAGCACCGCAGGAGTCAATGATGCGTCAGTAAACACGTGTTTTCTAATGGGTGTCGTAGTGTGCGCATTTGTGATATCTAATATTATATATTTTGTGTCAAGTGATTAATATTAATGTTTATTTAATGTTAATATTAAAATATATCAGTCTCATTGTAAACAATCATTTATTTCATTTTCTAGGTAAAACTAAGCCTATGTTACATAATGTCACGTGTATGTAAAAATCGTGCAGATTCCTTCTGCTACATCTGTGGTGAATTCACTTTCAAAAAATATCAACGAAGTATTACAGCCCGTGTCAGGAAACTATATGAACTATATTTTGGTTGTAAAGTTGGAGACCAAGATAAGTCTTGGGCTCCCCATATTTGTTGTGTGAAGTGTGACAGTGCTCTCTCTCTGTGGTTCAATGGATTTGGACCCGGTTAAACTTTTGGTGTTCCAATGATCTGGCGGGAGCAACGTGATCATTTCAGTGACTGTTATTTTTGTTTGACTGATATTAAGGGCTATAATAACAAAACTAAAGGATCTTTTTCATATCCTAACCTTCCCTCCGCCATCCGCCCTGTGCCTCACTCAACTGAAATTCCAGTACCCAAACCACCAGCTGCATTACCTGACAGTGATACCGACATGAGTGATGATAGCTCTAGTGCAACAAGTACAGAGTTTCAACCTGATACTGAAGATAATAGTGAACCACATTATATCACGCAAAATGACTTGAATGACTTAATACGTGATTTAATTCTTACCAAAAGTCAAAGTGAACTGCTGGCTTCGCGTCTGAAACAATGTAATTTGTTGGAAAAGGACACGAAAATTACAGTTTATCGCAAGCGTACCGAGCCTTTAGCAACTTTTTTTCCATGCAGGACAATCTTTGTTTTTGCAATGACATTTATGGGATATTCAATACTCTAGAAGTGCAATATGATCCGGGAGACTGAAGGCTTTTTATTGATGCATGAACATACAGTGTGAAGGCAGTGTTGCTGCACAATGGGAATGTTTTACCGTCTGTACCAGTTGCTCATTCTGTTATCTTGAAAGAGACTTATGATAACCTTCGTTTTATTCTAAATTGCATCAAATATTCTGAGCATGCTTGGTCCATCTGTGCAGACTTAAAGGTTATTGCACTTTTAACCGGACTACAGACAGGATTTACGAAATATATAAATATTTGTGCTTTCTATGTATGTGGGACAGCCGGGCCCGAAAACAGCACTACACCAGAAAAGTTTGGCCACTTCGTGTCTCAGTTAATCCAGGTACAAGCAATATAGCACATCACCCACTGATTGAAAAGGACAAGGTTCTGTTACCACCACTGCACATTAAACTTGGCCTCATCAAACAACTAGTAAAGGCAATGGACAAGAATCTTCCTTCATTCAAATACCTGCTTGGAAAGTTCCCCAAACTGAGTGAGGCAAAGATTAAAGGTGTGTTTGTAGGTCCACAGATTCGCCAGCTCTTACTTGACAATGATTTTGAAATGACAATGAATGAGGTAGAACTGGCAGCTTGGCATTCTTTTAAGAAAATCTGCAGTGGTTTCCTTGGCAAACACAGGGACGTCAATTACAAGGCACTGGTGGAAGAGTTCCTACAGAACTACCAACGGCAATCTTTCTAATGTGAGTAATGAGCATGGTGAACTGTTTCACCAAGATGTCGCAACCATGGAAAAGCGATATAAAGGCAAATGGAGTCCTACCATGCTTGCCGATTTCTGCTGGATGTTGCAACGGGATCACTCAGCTAAATCCTACAAACGTCAGAGCCAGGCAAAACATTTTTATGGTAAATGTTTGTATTTTGTCTAAATGGTAAATTATGGTAAATTGTTGCGTAAATTTAGTGTTTTGTATGTGGTTTTTATCATTAATGCATAGTTAGATCTCGATTTCATGATGCAAAAAAATAGAAAAGCATTGAATTAACTGAATATTATGTATATATATTTTACACAAAACTGAGATGTGATACGCAAAAACGGTTTTCATTTTTGTAATCAGCGTGTTCGATTTCATAAATATGACCTAAAATGGTTCATGTATATTTTTGAAACTTAAATTTTGTTGTTCACTCCCTTCTCAACTACTTCTGTCTGTCTTCTCAACACCGGCCAGGCCACAGCTTTTCACTTCCAGACCCGTACGTTTTCCTCCATAGATCTTTCGCTTACTTCTCCTCTGAAAGTCAAACCTCTGCAGTTTTTAGCAACTTCCCGACTGTCGATGCTGTCTCCACCTATCTCACTGATCACATCACTTGCGCCGCTCTATCCTCCATTCCCAAATCAACATTTCCCCGCACCTATATCCGTTTGGTTCCATGGTGGACCCCGACATGAGCTTAGCCGTTCGAGCTAAAAAGTCGGTCTTTTGCTGTCTTCAGCGCAATTCAATCCCTTGCAAATTCACTAGCTTTCAAACGTCCGGGGGCTCAGGCCCATCGCACAACCCTTGAAGCCCGCCGCTTTTCATGGCGAGCTTATTTCTCTTCCCTCACCTCCTGCACCCCTTCCTCCCGAATCTGGAACAAGATTCGAAAAATTTCTGGTAAATACTTTTCTCATCCTCCTCCTGTCCTTACAACAGACGGACGCCCAGTGTCGTCTCCTACTGCAGTGTCCGAGGCCTTGGCCTCGACCATTGCTTCCATTTCCCGATACCACCGTGATCCTGCTATCTTCAGACGTAAGGCTTTGCTTGTTCGCTCCCCTCGCCTTTTTCAGACTCCCAATAATTTCCCTTTAACTGCATTTTTTCCATGTCGGAGCTGCGATCGACGTCGGCTTCCTGCGGCAACTCTGCTCCCACGGCATTCATTTCGATATGCTTTGCCACCTACAGTCCTACATTCCTCTGGTGCTCCCCTTCCCTAAACCCGGTAAGGATTCGACATCTCCCCTTAACTACCTCACTAGCTGCCTCTCGAAAATTTAGAGAAAATGGTTTATCGGCGTCTAGAACGCCACAATTTACTTTCTCCAATACAGATCGGTTTTCGCAGGGGCCGTAGCATCACTGACATCTTAGTTCAGCTGGAAACTGCTGTCCGTGTGTCATTTTCAGAGTGGCGACATCTTTATGCAACCTTTTTTTGATTTGGAGAAAGCGTATGACACCAACTGGCGGTGGTGGATTTGCCGAAACCTTTATCTGTTGAGTTTCCGAGGTTTTCTCCCTTCCTTTACCTCCAACTTTTAGTCTTCCCGTTCCTGTCGTGGTCAGGTGGGTACCTCCCTCTCTTCTGGGCATTCGCAGGAGGAAGGGGTCCCCCAGGGCAGCGTCCTGAGCGCCGTCTGCTTCGCTTTGATGATCGACGACGTGGTGACGGCTCTGCCCCCGGGGATTACGGCCACCCTCTATGTCAACGACCTTGCTATATATTGTTCCAGTTCCCAACCTGTCTTCCTTGAACGTCTCCTCCAGCAGGCCCTGGATTTGGTCTCCAGATGGGCCACAGATCACGGGCTTCGATTTTCCTCTTCGAAAACAGTGGTGATGCACTTTTGTCGACGCCGCCGCTGCACTGCCGTTCATTCTCTCCCTCTTTATGGATAGCTACTCCCTCTTGTCTCCGAAACTAGATTTCTGGGTCTCCTCCTTGATTCCCGCCTCTCCTGGATTCCCCACCTAAAGTCTCTGAAGGCTTCGTGTCTTCAGACTATAGTACCCTTCTGAAGTGTTGACCGCCATACCCTTTGGCGCCTCTACCATTTTCTGGTCCAAAGTAAGTTGGATTATGGTTGTCAGACCTATTCCTCCGCTCATGCTTCCGCTCTGCGCATGCTGGATCCTATACCCCCCGCAAGGGGGTTCTAAGCTCGTGCTCTTGAGTGCTCTTTGTGCTCGTTTGTACGTGCTTGTTCCTGGAGGTTTCACGTGCGCCCTCCCGGCCCTAGCACCCAAGGATGATGGGGCTCGACCCTGCAGTCCTTGTCATCCTTGGTCTTTTTCCACTTCGACTGTCCCCTCCACCCTTTCTTTTTCCTCTGTCTTTCCTCTCACTTTTTCTTTGTTTTTCCACTGAGATATGCCCTTTAAATAGAGGCGAATCGGTTCTTCCCGAACTAAAAAAAAAAAATATATATATAATTTCACCAACCCACAAGGAAAAAATATAGAATTAATTATAACACAATGTTTAAAAAGGCAAATTAATTTCGGATGGTCACAACCAAGCCCTTTTCAAAGCCATAAACTAATTAAAAATCTAAAAAAGTTATAAAACTTCCGTCCTGCGGAAGAGCTAAGGTTAAAATGAGTGTGTGAAGGCATAGACACGGACAGAGATGATGGTAGCTGTCGTACGTCTGGCAGTTGGCAAAGGCAAACTGTCAAGAAGATACTCTTCTTGGTTAGAGATTAATCCTTACCATTTTATTTTAAATGCTATTAAAGCTAAAATAACGTAATATTATAAAAATACAACTTAATTCTACACCCACATTGACCCTTTCTAAACGATCAGAATGTGTGTTCATACGTTCGTTTCCTAAGAAGCGATGTTATATCATATGTATGACAAGTCCTCTCTAACCTCACTTCTGTTAGAGATACATTACCTCCTGGTGAGTACAGCCCGACTTTTGTAACTTTTATTCTTTATTTTATTGTTTGGAATTTGTGAAGTTTTAATATTTGTATTATTGTGATCCTTTTTTTTTTTTTATATAAATGTCTTATTCTTAAAAGGTTCTTTCTGAATGCTGGTACTCTCCGATACCACATCGGCAAAGAAAAACGTTCCTTTGTAAATAATTCACTAAGAGAAATACACTTGGAGGCTGTCGTCTACCAGATTCCATTTTGGGTTTTTTTTTAGCCTCTAGTCCTGACTTATATCCTAACTTGAGCAATAAGCTTTCCTGCCCATATTTGTATATATCATAATGTCTTTTCTTTGTCATTTATGTTTAGTCCAATTTCATTTAGTCACTTTAGCCTTTCATTTAAGTTAATTTCCGTATAGTTTAATTATATATCCTTTTGTTATACCCATTTAGTTAGTAACATAGTTTTCATTATAAATATAATTGTTTTTTTATATTAATTTTCTTCATCCTAACCACTAAGTGTAACTTTTAAATTCCAATCCTAAATTTATTAAGAACCTGGTCTCTTTTTGACATATTTATTGCCCAGATTTCAAACCTTCGAGATAAGAAATCTATAAAAATCAATCCTCTACATCTAGCAGCCGGTCACGACCCGAAACTGCCCTAAAATATTTTAAAATGTTAAAACAAAAGCTATCATACTGTAGGACAACTTAATATTGGAAATGGTGTTTTCTGCCAAAATATAAAATGCCTCGTATATTTGTCTCTGTTCCTGGTCCCTAACCTTTATGATAGGTTTAGAATCCTGGAAGTTAAAAATGATTATTCTGTTCCCTATGCTGAACTAGGCTACTATAAGTATTACCCGATCTCAGGTCACGTTTGTGGGAATTAATCTTCTCTGAAAGTCATGTGGAAGGCAGCCTCCACATGAGATTTCATACACTACGGCGGAAAAGGCGAATGCTTGGCGAAAACACAAAGGATGAATGTATTTCCAATGCAGTTGACGAATATAAAGCAGACACGTTCTACGCAACACTTGATCGAGCCTTGATGGCCATTAACATTGATTTTCTCAACATAAAGATCTGCTCTTGGATTCTGGACTTCTCAGTCCGTCATTTTGATGAAATAACTGATGAGCTCCCACAAAACTCATTTAGCAAAATATCTGAAATGTACAGTTTGCCAATCCAAGACATTAGGAATGAATACATGATAGTAAGTAAAACATGTCGAATTGAAGAAGGCACAGCCCACTTTAAAGAATCAGACTAGCCAATGCTGTCAGAAAGATTCGTGTGTCAGTTTTACCAGCTATATCAAGATTTGAACTTAAACAAGCATTTCCAGGGCTTTACCAGATCACCATGCCTACTGGCATAGGCGTAGGGGCCCGATTTTGTCGGGAGGGGGCGGAAGCAAGCAAGTTTTGCCCGAAAAAAAATAAGTGAAACCGAAAATCGATTTTTAAGTCGTATTTTTATTAAACACTATTTGTAGGTATACACAACTATACAAAAGTTGAGCAGCAGACAAGTTACAAAAATAGAGTAAGTTGTAACAGGTTATATCAAATGGGGTACTTAAATACTGCCGTTTTACGACAAGTTTTCCTTTCTGTAATAAAATATTGCATGGTTCAAGATCTGGTTCAAGATCTGATGACATACATTTCGAGCAAAGAGATATCCTCTGTGAAAATCATAAGTTTCGGGTGAAATCGTGGTGATTGAAAATGTGTACTGGCTTTTGCCCGAATTTTCGGGTGTAATTGTCCGAAAAAATTCAGTCTGGATGAATTTGGGAAGTCAACTGACCCCCCTGATACCCCGCCTCCTACGTCTATGCCTTTTGGAACTGCAGAGAGTGAAAGGTGAGAAGATTGAGAAGCAAATGATTCACAAATTTTTATAAGACGATCCAGACCTTTCACCGAAGAGCTTATTTACGCCATATCAGCATAGACCAAGTTTTTATCTTCATGTCATCTATACAGCATCCCACTCTTGTCTCATTAAGAGCAGCACTTAATTTATCAACATATATATATATATTATTAAACAGCAGAGGAGAGACTAGAGGATCTCATGATTCTAACAGTTGAAAGCGAATTACTGGAAAAAGTGAATGATGACGATGTTATAAAAAGATTATGTACAACAGATTTGAAAACGAAAATGCTGATGTCATAAGCTGCTTTAATTTTTGTAAATTTTATTTTCTACAGTAACTACTACTGATGTAATTGTGTTATGAAGATGAAGCGAAACCTGAGCTTCTAAAGTAAAGTAATTTTTTACAACCATTCCGGCTTAATGTATGTAATTCCTTATACTGTAATGTATATAATGGAGTGAAACATTACACAAGTGAGTGCTTACAATTTCTACTTTACACACTACATAGCCCTACCCAGTCGGAAAAATCGGAGGTCTTGCCCACCCTACTTTTCCATCCCACGACGCTCCTGGTCCGAATGTTTTGGTTATTCATGCGGAGTTGGACAAGGTTCCTTACTCTCTCCTCTGCTGTTTAATAATATATATATATATGTTGATAAATTAAGTGCTGCTCTTAATGAGACAAGAGTGGGATGCTGTATAGATGACATGAAGATAAAAACTTGGTCTATGCTGATATGGCGTAAATAAGCTCTTCGGTGAAAGGTCTGGATCGTCTTATAAAAATTTGTGAATCATATTCTCAGAACCATGGCATTAATTTCAGTGTTACTAGAACTAAAGTTATGCATTTCTATCCCAAAAGAATCAAACCAAAGAGTTGTTGATATTTTCAAATTGAGAGACGAACCAATAAAGCAGGTACAAGAATTTAAGTATCTGGGTCAAACTATCACCATCTCTTTGAGTGACTACTCACACATAAGGAAACAATATCGAAGTTACTGTGCTAAAGCGAACATCATGATGAGGAACTTCAAATTCTGTACAAGCGAAGCTAAAGACACTCTTTTTCGTACCTTCTGCATAATATTTATGGGTAGCAATTCTGGGTTAATTATAAAAAAGGCTCCTGCAGAACCCTCAATTTGCTTTACAACAGACTGCTACATAAGTTACCGCCAAGATGCTCAGCCTCTCAAATGTTCGCTAACCGCAACGTTCTGAGGTTCCCTGAGGTAACAAGACGTGCCCAGTACAGTCTAATGCAAAGCATTAAAAACTCAGTCCAATTGTCCAAGCTATTCATCAGTCTTGCTTTGTCTTCAAGACTGTAGACTTCTTGGTGCTCCTTTAGTATGCGGTCTACAAATTCTGCCGCGCTCTACTTTTTTCAAAGTGCAGTCTACAGGTTTTTTTCGTTAAATTTGTGCCTGCTCATGCGGTCTACCTACGATTGGTTAGGTTTAGTCAAGATATTTTCGTTAGAACTAACGAAAATATCATGACTAAACCTAACCAATCGTCAAGGGCGACTGACATTGGGATGTAAACAAGCAATTAGTAAACAAGCTAAGAAGGTATACTTACATTTAAACTTTGTGTTTTTAACTTTTCAATAAATTTTTTCAAGTAAGATTGTCATTTCAACCTTCTTTAACTACATTTAAAAAACAAATTGGTGTAGACCGCATACTAAAGTGTGAATTTGTCTGTAGACCGCATACTAAAGGAGCACCGACTTCTTGGTATGAAAGTGTGTGTCTATAGCTCCACTTAACTCCTGCATTAACTATCCCATTACATTACTTATACTTTTTTTATGAAACTGCTATTACCATCTTTTTAAATTTCTCTTCTCCTTACGCGTATCATTATTTCTTTATTACCATAGTCCTTTCTGTTTTTGTTTTTAAAGTTAGTGTTTAATTAGCTGTATCATTGATTACTTAATGGATACTTTACCTTTTTTTTAGGGTAGGGGATGTTGCTAATGAACAGCATTATTGGCATTTTTTATTATTTGTTTCAGTACGTGTCCTATGTTTATCTCCTTTGGTTTGTTTGTTTTTAAATGTATTATTGTTTGATTCATCTTACCGCTTATTGCTTTCAAGAATATTGTACCATGTTATAGGATTTATATCTTGCTAACAAAGCTTATCGTTATCATCACTATCATTATTATTTTGTACAAAGACTTATGACTTTACGTATATTATCATGTTACTCTGCAATTAAGTTTTGTTCATTTCTATTTCTATTTGTTATTCGTTTAAAGTAGAAAAGAATATTGCTTTATTATTAGGTAAATATTCCGCTGAATTCAAACCGGCAATTAATGACCGGAAGATATTTCTCTTCAGTTTTGATGTGCTTTGAAAGAATCTGACATCCGTTTTTTGTACAAATGAACAGTTTTCGTAGTTGAAGAATCGCAAATTTAGAAGCAAACCGGAGGTTAAATTCTCTCAAAATACATAAAAATTAACCATAAAAATATCTGAAAACTAGTGATGTAGGTCACATCCGCATCCGCATCCGCGGAACATCCGCACATTTTCTCGCATCCGCATCAGCACTTTGGACTGCGGATGTGGACCGTTGAGATAAAACGTCATTAATAAGCGGAAATTATCAAATTCTACTATAATAATAGAACTAGTTCATTGCGCGCAAAAGTGATGCAAGCGACAAGACGAGAGGCTGTTCTTGTATGAAGTTACTCTCTTGCAACCTACTTAGATCCACGTTGCAAAGCTAAGTTATTTTCACCTAGTACATTAGAACGAGTTAAATCATCACTTGGCAAAGCAGTTGAAGAGCTTCAATCTCTTGAATCTGTCGCTTCGCCACCCACCAAAAGAATAAAAGTTTCAGTGACAGAACCAACACCTTCAACGAGCAAATCTATCACAGAATCTCTCTCTCAGTTTCTTGAGTCAAGCAGCAATGACGAGACCTACGCGATGTCAAAAGATGTAGTAAAAATGATCGAGAGCTATCACCAAGAAAAACGCCTGGCTGCATGTGACAATCCTATTAGTTGGTGGAAAAATACGCAGAATATCTATTCATACTTGAGTAAACTTGCAAGGAAACATTTAGCCTGTCCTCCAACAAACGTACCAAGCGAGAGATTATTTAGCAGTGCTGGATTAATATATGATGAAAAGAGAAACAGACTGGCAGCAAAAGGCAGAAAAATTAATGTTCCTTAAGCATAACCTTCCTATAATTAAGTTTGAATATTAAACGATGAACATCTTAGTTTACTTTATTTTAATTACTCATTTATAAATATGCCTAATAAAACTTTAAACTTAATATAAATAGTTATCAAGCTAATTAAAGATCTCTTTCTATAAGGGTGGAGGTTGGGGAAAGAGGTCGGTGAGGTGCATTTGAGTTGGGTTCACGTCCCGCATCCTGGTACACAATTATGGTTTCTAATTGTGGCTGAAACTCGACAAAATATAACGAATTTATTTGCAGACGAATTCACAATTGATTTCTATATTAGTTAGATGCTTGATATTATTTTATATGTTCAGAGAAAAGTACAGCAATTATTGTACAATTAATCAATTATACTACATTATAGCTACAGCTCTCTCTATATAATAACTTATTATATACGTTAAACAAAACAAATCTCGAATATATCCTAAAAAATAACGAAAATGTAGACATCCGCATCCGCGGATGTCGAAATCAAACATCCTCATCCGCATCCGCGGATGTGAAAAAAATGACATCCGCTACATCACTACTGAAAACTGCTCTGTATGAATTGGTCCCCAATTAACCCATCCCTAACGCCTCCAGTCTAACTGCAGAGTAGGTTAAGCTTAGAGATTCCGGAAATGGTCCAGAGCGGGTAGAGTAAATTGAGGTCCACAGAAATTAGGTTAGGGTAATTTACCATAGCCTTTGTTAAACTATAAATTAATGCTAGATCTTAGACCAGTGCTCTTCAACCTGGGCGGTACCGCCCACTAGTGGCTCAAGGATCTCATTAATCTAAAGGTAATTGCAGTTAATTTTATTGTTTTATGCAGGGTATATAACTTTTAGTTTGAGTTTTTGCATTTTTAATTTTGGTGGGGGATACGGAGATTCAAAAGTTACAAAAGTGGGGGTAAGCATAAAAAGGTTGAAGAGCACTGTCTTAGACCATAATGTAGACCTAATCTAAATGAACCTAGTTTAAATTATCACTAAACTGGGGCTTAGAAATACAACGGTTCACTTACCGAATGTTATTAGATAAGTCCTGGTCTCCTCAGCAAGGCTTGGTCTTGTTTTAGAGTCCTCCTCCTATTTGTTTAATTTAGGTGAGCGCACTTTAAAAAGCTGTAGGCCCCTATTTCTTTCTTCCGTTTCAAGCCCCGAGTTCGCCATGCTGCTGTTACCTTATGTGTCCTTTTTCGTCTCTCTCTCTCTCTTTTTTTTTTTTTTCCTCCAGCTTTTTCTTGTTAGTTGGTTGATTGGTAGTGTTATTGTATCATTACTACCAAGTACGCTTTATCACATAGTATATAAATACTAGTGTGGAGATTAACTCTGGTCAGCAACGGAATGGTTTCGCCCACCCAGTCATTGACATAAAAGGAGTTTAATAATTGTTAGATTAACTACCTACCTATTCAGTGGACCATTTTTGTTACCTTCCAACAACCCACACGTATCAGTCTTCCATATACTGGGGGCCCGAGAGATAAAAATCTCGGTGTCATTGTCACCAATTTTTATGTCTGAGTGTAGACTAGCTAACTCTTTAGTTGTAAATGTAGCATTTAATTAGAAGAGAAAATATATATCCACAGGATGAAACTGTTCTTGGTCTTAACCATAAGAAAAAGAAAAGTGAAAGTTAGAAGATGAAATTACAATTCCCCAGCGTCTATTTTCTGCTGTAAAAATTGTTACACTTTTAAAGCTGTTTGCCGCTGAGGTCTTCTCTCCGTTATTTTATAGTAGGATGTGTTACCACTCCTACTGTCGAGGGTAGAGGTACTGGAAGTTCAGTGTCCCCAGTTGTTATTGTCGGTGGAGTTGGCTTCCCAGAGTTCATTGTTTTGGGTCCAGACTCTAGGGGATACAAAAGAGAAATGTCCCTTGTTGTGTCACCCGTTGAAGTCCTTAATTTGACAACTCTTGTTACCCCGTCTACCCATGGTTTGAGTTTAAAACTCTAACCAGAGACCAGTATTGTCTTCGGGTATTGTCGTGTATTAGCACAAGGTCTCCTACCTTAACTGTGTCAGACTAGTCTTTCTTAGTCATTTGTTTGTCTTTCCTTTAAACCCATCAAGTACTCAGTTTCCCACTGTTTAATGAAATGAGCTTTAACTCTAGTTAAGTGTTGTAACTTAGTCAGGAGTTCATCATGTTGTTGAGCCCAATTTGGGTCTTCCGAAGAGTCTATATTGTAGTCCGGCAGGAGACTAACTTGTTCTCCCCAAATCAAATGATTTGGAGTTAATGGTTCAGGCCTTCAGGGTCATTAAAGTTATCGCTCACATAAGTGAGTGGCCTATTGTTGATAATGTTCTCATTCTCAGCCAGGAGAGTAACTCAAACAATCCACAATTGGATGGGTGAGATGATTTTACTCCACATACATTTATGTAAATGCATATATGTATATGTACGGATATGTATTCTACTTTATTTTTCTTATGAGAAAATTTCTTCATTAATAGAGTAGAAGTTTTACACGCCTTTGGGAGAAAGAGTACGACGATTCGTTCGTCGTTTGATTTGTTTGGGACTCCAGAGAGTCAGTCGTTGTCTAGATTCCACAAACGGTAGCTCGCTATCGCCCTCCGGGCAGGTAGCAGAATATGTCACAGCTAGCTGTATATGTATATGTATATTGGTACTTACGTATTATCGGGACTACTAAACTGTTTATTATGTATTTTTGCTCTCGTCATTTTCGTTTTCGAAGTACTTACATTCACTTGTAATAGATATTAAATAGCTCGTGCTCGGCCGCGGAGTGACCTAAGACCGGGAAACTTGACAGAACACATCAGCAGCTCATGGGCTATCAGTTGGTGGTGGTGGTTGCAGAATTTTCCGATGTGCCGTTTAGTCTGTGCACGGTTCCGAAGAAAGCGGACAGACACACAGACACATTTTAGCTCAATAGTATATAGGATACTGAGAACTATTGTACTTAAGATGTGTTGCATTCGTTCGCTTCTTGATTTATCTAGTGATTAAATTATCATATTTCATTGTTGTTCACTTGTTACAAATTTGATTTGAATTAAATATAATTTCTAGAATTACTTGAGAGTCGTTAACCTTTAATGTCCATTTGAGTTGACATTTCATAGTTTAAATTAGTGTAGAGAAGCTTTTAAAAAGCAAGTCTCCACTAGTTTAATGTGTTACATTTTAATATTTGCTCCTTTGATTTGTGCTGGCCCTATAACGCTGTTGTAGGGCAGGATTAATTTACATTGGTATATTATTTATATACTGCTTTTTTGTTTGTTGTATTGTATATAATTCTTTCATTTTCAATGAAAATCTTTGAGATAATACCTTATCTTTTATCTGTTATACTTTCATACGGTAAAATTTGCCCAGAATTATGAGTGCAAAGATTAACTGTGAATCTTCAGGATCGATATAGGACGGGTGGTAAAAGGAAAATGGTTGCAAGAACGAATGAAGCAATGCATAACACCTTCACAAACGATGTTGAAATCACGGACAACCTCCATTTGCTAATTAGCAAAAGTTCAAATCAGCGACGTTCACACGTCTTTAGAATTCGGCATCGATTTTCTGGCATGCAAAGAGAATTTAACGGAAATACACAGACAAAACATAAGATAACTATTGATAACACTAGGCAACAAATTTCAACTTTTTTTTTGTTACAGACACGTGAACTACTGATTCCTACTAAAGCGCTGATGCTGATTTCAGATCTGATATCAAAATTTCTCTATCACGTCCAGATTTTGTGTAACCGAAAACCCCTATTTTTCATTTTTTTTCTCACCCGCTTCTATTACGAAAGCCGTCTAAGCTACTTTTCCGTGCCACGTTTTATGTTAAGCATACTTAAATAATTAGTGAACAGGGATGTCTTTCCTCCTTTATTCTGGCTTAAGACAGACAGCGGAATTCCGCTGGCGGAGTTACCACCCCTGCGCCCAACCATCCACCCAAAGCGCGTTAGTATTTTGTTGTTACTACTGAAAGGCAAATTCCTGTTCTTAAGTGAAACTTTGGTGTGTCCTCTTCCTTTGTCGCTTGTAGGATGACGAGCTCTCCTTCTGCAGGAACCAACAATAATCTCCCATCATATTTGGGTTTGAAATTACCTTGGTATCTGTTTTCCATAACTGAGATCTGTTGGTGGAAGCGCTCACCATGCTCGTCACTTACAGCCCCAAGGTTGGCCGGGAAGAAGTCAAGATGAGAATGTAAAAAATGAATTTTCAAAGACATTCTGCATCCCATTATTTCATAAGATTTAAGCATGTTTTCTACGAGTTTACGGTGGTTTTCAGCTTTGTGGTTTCCAAGAAAATTTTTGACAACTTCAACGAAAGATGTCCATGCTCCTAGTTCATTCTCATTTAGGTTAGATGGAAACGATGAGTCGTGGATGACACTGCGGATCTGTGGTCCAGTGAAAACTCCAGCTTTCTAGCTTAGCATCTGTCAATATTCCTTTGAATTTATCCTTTAATATGGAAACCACTACCTTGATGATCCATACCCTTCACGAAATTTTTCATAAGGCCAAGTTTAATGTGAAGTGGTGGAAGATGTACTTTCTGAGGTCAATAAGTGCTGGGTGTTTCACATTGTATTTACCAACAACATGTTCAGTTCTAGATGGCCAATCATGTTTTTTGTAGTGGTTCTTGTCATCTCTGCTGTTCCATAGACACAAAAAGCACATATGCTTTGTGTAGCCCAACTGTAACCCAAGAAGTAATGATACAACTTTAAGGTCGCCACAAATATTCCATGTGTGGTCCTTATATTTGATGAGTCTTAGCAGCAGTTTCATCGATTCCATAAGTCTCATTAAGGCCAGTGGCATGTGCTACAGGTATTGAAGGTTTTTCATTGCCGTTGTGCAGTAATACAGCTTTAAGGCTAGCTTTACTAGAGTCAATGAACAGTCTCCATTCTTTTGGATCATAGCGACGCCAATCCCTTGCATCAGACCACTGATATCGTGGCAGAACAAACGTTTTCTTCCTGTAGTAAAATGATGAAAACTGCAAATGGCGATGGCGGAAATTGGAAACTTTGGTTGTTTGGTTGGAGAAGATTAAATTCTTGAAGTCTTGAACCACGCAACTCTGCCTTTTCTTTTGGTAATTCCAAATCGCGCACTAAGTCATTTAACTCCGCTTGACTTAACAAATGTGGGGAAATATTTGCATCTGGAACATATATGCCATCTTTCCCTGTTTCTATATCACTAGCAGAATCTTCAGATGAACTGCTGTCTGTTATCGTTGCTGGTGGAACTGGTGGTGGATTTGTTTCATCATGTGGTACTGGTTTCATTGCTGATTCGCAGTTTGGGTACGTGATCTTTGATTTGTTTTTCTTTGTGAAACCAGCAATCTTTGTCAAACAAAAATAACAATCATTGAAGTGATTTTTCGGCTCACGCCAAACCATGGGGACTGAGAATGGCATAGCTTTCTTTTACCATTCATCCAAGCTATTAACATTGTATTGCACTGTGCACAGCAAATATGTGGTGCCCAGTCCCTCTGTTGGTCTCCTAACTTAGTCAAAATAACACTTGTAGGCAAGTTTAATCTTTGTTGTTATGTTTCTACGTTGTGGCTTAGGTGTATATTGTCCACAGACAAAGCAGAAGTTGTCTGGGTGATTTACACAAGCACGTCTATTTGATGCCATTTTGAATTACCATACAATATCTGAAAAAACGTAGAAAGTAATTATTACGATGTGCAAAATAAAAAGAAATACACACCGTAGTACAAAAACAAATGCTATAAAAACACACAAGTCACCACAACCTGTCACTTGCTCATCAGCAGAGAGCTTCAACAACCGTTCTGCTTGACTGTCACGTAGCGACTGACCGTTGGGCCGTTGCCCGTTACTATGCTCTTGACTCAGTGTTGCCAACTCGGGATAAATTTTATTTATCAAAATTGTTCGAATTTGTATATAGTTGGCAAAAAAAATTGCTTTAACCTTGAAAAGCAAGTTTCATATTACTGGCATTAAGCCGATTAAAACCAAAATCTGGACGTGGTAGAAAATTTTACTAAAAGTGATTTGCATTTTACACAAAATCTAGACGTGATAGAAAAAATCTAATTATAGATTTGAAATCAGCATACCGAAATTAGCTAGGAGCACCTATTTGGTCTTCTGTAACAAAATCTTTGTTGCCTAGTGTAATATATGCCATAATCATACCATGTCTTAAACTAATTTTAAAAAAGTAATCTTCCCCGCACCTCGTTATTTAAACTGTGAGCTTACTAAGAAACCAGACCAGCGAGACAAAGCAGATCTCAAATATACATCCAAAGATATTTTCATTTAGAGTAAAACTGTAATACATAACGTGCAAACAAGGGTTTAGCAATTCAGAAGATCGAAGATATTATGCATCTTTATTTTACTGATTCACTACATGAAAATTTAAAACAAGAAAACGTCGAAACAAACAGAAACGAAATGCCTATTAGATCTCAAATAATTTAATCAACGACAAAAATAGATATCGAAACAACAACTTTTATCCTGATATAAACTATAAAAAGAACATAGACAATAAATAGCCTATTTTCAACAACTTTTATCCATATGGAAATTAAGTTCATGACTCCAGAGGAGATTATTTCCAAAAGTAGATTTTGGGAAGGTATTACGAGACTACTACTAATGTCTCAACAGCAACCGGAGGCAAGGATAGTCAGCTTATTCTCCGGACGGTCCCAAGCCCGGATAAAGGGGGAGGGTTGGTGTCAGGAAGGGCATCCGGCCGTAAAAACCCACGCCACAACCAAATGAGATGAGTCAAGAACCAAGATGGAGGCGACTCACCTTTAAACAGCGACCCCATATAAAAATGGGATTAATTATGCTGAGGAAGAAGATTGTATATAATTCTTTGTTTGTTATATTGGTGGTGGTTGTAAGTTTAATCTATAGTTGAAAGGTTAAAGCTGATAACCTTTGAATTAGCAGGAGGATTTGGTTTCCTATAGGGTCTAGCATGAATACACCTAACGTGACACACTCATTGAGGACTGTTTTAACATGGATCCTTCCCTTGGGTATCGAATAAGTTTTTCTTAAGTCAGAACTTGCTGAATTCAGAACAATTTTCATAATTAATGATTGGTTCAACCTTTTCATGTGAAAAGGTTAAATTTAATGTCAGGTTAACTTGTTCCACAGGCCATTCGTCTGGATTACTGATGGCGTAATTTTCCACCCACTTAGAGTAGGCGTCCACAATGACTAGGAAATAGATGTTATTTATAGGGGTAATTATGTCGCAAATGACATGGCCTGAAGTTGAAATAAAAAATATATATTTTTCTAGTGTATTTTGGTGTGCTCTGTTCAAATATAACCTTCATTTCTTGTGCAAATGAACAGAAATATGTGTTTGGGCCATGCAATGACAACTGTATTTCTGTTCATTTGCACAAGAAACGAAGGTCATATTCGAACAAAGCACACCAAAATACACTTGAAAAATGTATTTTTGACTACATTTTATACAATAAAGCATAACCTAACAACTAACATGTACAAATTTAGGGTGGATCACTTTCACTTTTTAAAAAAAATTATAGCTGGTCAAAGTTTTTCCCATGATTTGGTTCAGTGGAAGTACACTGACACCATTTTTACCAAAATTCGATCAATATTTAGGGGTCGCGCATCGACCTTGAAAATTTCAATTTTGGAAATTTGGCCAAATTGACAATTTTTTACTGAATAAAGATAAATCATCAAATGACCATATTTTCTGAATCCTCTCAGTGAAAGAAATCCTCTCAGATACTTACCAAGTTGATCGGACAAGTGGTTTAGAAGTTACACTCACCTAGAAATAACATTAAAATTTAAAATACCGTATTTGTCCCCCGTTATGGACGTAATCATAGCATCAGTAGCTGGCGCATCCTAAAATCCCAATTACACACACACGCTATGTCTATGACCAATATTTTTACTAATCACAGTTTGCTTTTTACAGATCAACTGTGTCAATTGATTCTTGTTTGATAAGTCTAGACTTTAGTACAATGGATAAACTGTTAACAACCAGGAGTGGGAAGACTCTGAAAGTTACTTATTCTGGAAAAGAGAAAGCAGCAACAACAGCACCACCTTCTCTAAGGTCAGCCACGGACGTCTTCTTAATTGGTCAGCCACGGACGTCGTCTTAATTGGTCAGCCATCTTCCTCGATCGGTGGTGCCAAATTGCCAACCACCCATCAAGTTCTCCAGTACTTCTTCTATGCCAAGCAGGAAACTACTGACAGGAACGCCGCCGTAAAAGACACGGTGGCCAATGTTCTGGCATTTTGGAACATGGCACGTATAAAGACGATCACGAGGCGTAACTGCGAAAGAAAACTGGAGTTACTGTGGGAAGAGTGGCGCTCGCTGCAGAAGAGCAAGATGAGAGACAGTGACGCGGGAAAAGGCAGGGAGAAGTTTTCAGAAAATCTGAACAAGCTCTGGGACATCGGAGCTCCCGATGCTATTGAAGAGATACAGAAAAGTCGACTGCTCTCAGACAACAAAAACAAGAAGATATTAAATTTTATGAGGATCAACGGGGCCTGCGCCAGGCAACAATGAGTGGGAATGATAGTGTTCGTTGTCAAGAGAAAACGGCAACTCTCAAGACAACAATCTCGTGATGAGCCAGGCACCTCAAAAACGAAATTAGGAACCGAAGCTGAGAGCGACGATGAATCTATAGAAAGCAGATCATCGAGCAACTCCGAATCACAGCTAGAACCACCATACCGACAGCCGAGAGAATCAACTGTATCAATCAGCCTTCCTCACCGCATCCTCAATGCACCGGCTGTTATTGAAGTGGCTGATCGCTTCCGGATGTCCAATAATCGGGTGTGTATATATCAGTAATGATCTTTCCTTGACAAAGATATAATAGACGTAACGACGGAAAATTTAGTGATTATTTTGTCACATAAAAACCATACGCATCCTTGTCAATTTCCTTTCAATTTCGCACATAGGTGGCAAGTGTCGTGGCGGCAGTCCTACGTTCGGCAGACCCGCCCGCAGACCTGGACAAATTCAGTATCTCGAAGGACACGTCTCGCCGTGGAAGAGTGGCACATCGTTGTGAAGTGTCGACAGCTGTGCAGAAATCCTTCGTATCTCCGAGGCATGCTATCGTCCACTGGGACGGTAAAGTAATCAAGGTCAGTTTTGCCCTCACCGTGGACGACAGTGAATTAACATGTTCCAGTGACGACAGTGGATTGACATATTCCAGTGGACGATAATGGATTGGCATGTATGACATACGTTTCAGGACTCTCTTGGATCATTGGAGCACCGCCAGGCGATTCTCATCTCCGGAGCTCCCCAATGCACAGAAGGAAAGTTGCTGGCCGTTCCGACTGTTGCTGACGGCACCGGTCTGTCCCAGGCCCAGGCGACCTTTCGTGCTCTCAAAGACTGGGGATGCGAGAACAACGTGATTGGACTGTGCTTCGACACAACTTCCTCCAATACGGGGAGGGTGCAGGGTGCGGTGGTCCGGCTGGAGAACATGCTTGGTAAACCGCTCTTCCAGCTGGGCTGTCGCCATCACGTTATGGAGCTCATCGTGGGGGCAGTGGTCATCACCGCGTTTGGAAGAACCACAGCACCAACTGAACCTTTGTTCCAGTATCTGAGAAGGTGAATTTCAAGTCTAAGGCGCATTTGTTTTCTCCAATGATTTTTTGCCTTCAGAGCAATTGAGATATCAGCGTCCTTCTACTAATGATGTTAATAGCAGTCGAAAAGGGAAACTTCAGTCGTTTTCATGCAATATTTTCATAACTCCCCTTTCAGGTGGGACAAGCTCGACCTCTCGACTTATCGCGAGCTGGAGATCGAGCATTTGGCGGAGGTGACGTGGCTGATGGAGCTCCGAGATGAGGCAGTCAAGTTCCTCGGCACCGCGTCTGGTCTTGTCAGAGAAGACTACCGAGAAGCACACACTTCGTGGCACACACTTCATGCGCCCAGGAGCCTACCATCATGCGAGGTGGATGGCCAAGGTTGGTATTTTGAATTAGAAGTTAAATATTGTATTGCCTTCTGCAAACAGCCATTTGAAGTCCCTACCAGAAAAAAATAAGATAAATAATTTACCATTAAACAAACTTATATGGAGTGGTATCGGTATTTATACATCACAGTGCGTATTCGTTTCAGATCATCTACTACACGAAGCTCCTGATGTTCAGCGGTCAGCTGGAGTTCGACGACGAGCTGGTACAGAAACTTCAGAGAGTGGTACTATTTATTGCACTCCTCTACGCACCTGCCTGGCTGGCGGCTCCTGTCGCAGCTGATGCCCCGCTGAATGACCTTGTGTTGTACCAGCGTCTTCTGCAATACAGGGCTGTGGATCGCGAGATTGCAGAGGCTTTACTGGCAGTGATCAGACAGCACTTGTGGCATCTGAGGCCTCAGACCGTCGTTTTCGCCCTCTGCAGTGACAAAGTGGAAGACACTGTGAAGCACGAGATGGCAAAGAAGCTGTGCCGCCTCGCTGTGCCCGAGGACTTCACGTATAACAACGTCTCGGTTGATGACACGACGCGCCTTCCGGACCTGATCGATGAGTCATCGTGGTTCGTGTTCACAGGCCTGCAGGTGTGCGCGTCTACGTGGCTCACTCTGCCGGTGAATAAGTGGGATCAAGATAAGAACTACTGTGATCTGAAGAATGTCATCTCGCATCTGAAAGTTACCAACGACGTGGCAGAGAGAGGGATAAAACTGATAGAAGATTACGCGAACACTATCACAAAAGACGAGTCACAGCTGCAGGGTCTTCTTCAGCTCGTGGAAAAGATCCGGAAAGAACTCGGTGACTTCAAGAAGTCGTCATCTCCAAGATGACGTAGCGCAGAGGGAAAGGGAGTTAGCAGAGAGAGTACATGGCGCACGCCTTAAGATGACGTGTGTTCTAACCACGATTCATACAGTTTTTGAACCTAGTTAGGGGCACCGGAGTAAGTGCCTTTAGTGATATCGGTAAACCGTTTTAATACAAAATACATTTGATCTTTCCTTATTCGTTTTATCTATCCTAAAAAGCAGACAATGGCAGACAGCATATGGACGTACGGGGACAAATACGGTATTTTAAATTTTAATGCCATCACAAGGTGAGTATAACTTCTAAACCACTTGTCCTATCAACTTGGTAAGTATCTGAGAGGATTTCTTTCACTGAGAGGATTCAGAAAATATGGTCATTTGATGATTTATCTTTATTCAGTAAAAAATTGTCAATTTGGCCAAATTTCCAAAATTGAAATTTTCAAGGTCGATGCGCGACCCCTAAATATTGATCGATTTTGGTAAAAATGGTGTCAGTGTACTTCCACTGAACCAAATCATGGGAAAAACTTTGACCAGCTATAATTTAAAAAAAAAAGTGAAAAGTGATCCACCCTAAATTGTACATGTTACAAGATCTCGTAAACGACGCATTGCCACAGGAAACGTGCAAAACACTTCAAAATTAACCAGAAAAGATTGCTCTCGTCATTTTCGTTTAAACTAACGAAAATATCACGACTTAACTTAACCAATCATCAAGGGCGTACAGTTGACCTAACCAGGCATTCAGTTGACCTAACCAGGCATTCAGTTGACCTAACCGGGCATTCAGTTGACCTAACCGGGCATTCAATTAACCTAACAGGTTAATATTGGTTATTTCACCTAAATATCTTCTGATCTTTTCGTATTAGGCACTCACTGTCACATTTCGGGCAAGTTAAAGATGAGAGAATAACGCCGTAATTGCTAAAAACGTCCACTGCTTTGTCTTCATCTAGGGCACATGACGAATCAAGTTCTCAAAGTCGAAACCACACGAACGGCACGTCATAATTCTATCACAAACACTACCAAACTGAATCCAATTAGAAAAAGAAAAATAGCCAGAACAGAAACCAACAAACAAATAAGCAAATAAGTATAATTCCCTCTTTGACTTAGTGCACAAAAGTAATAGTGTAATCAAAGACCTTCAGGCAGTAATAAAAGTTGTGCAACATAATAACGAATTGTTAAAGAGGGACAATGCAAAAGTGGAATATAGAAATATGGAGCTCGAAAAGAGCATTCAGTATGCACACGACGAGATAAAGGATCTTAACTCTAGTCTAAACTCGCTTACTAAAAATAATCGTAGCATAGAGATGATAAAAAACGAGCACGATTCAATTAGGAATAAATTAAACAGCCTAGACGATAATTCACGTGCCAATAACTTAATCATAATGGGAGTATCTGAAATGAATAGAGAAACAAACAGCGAAACGAAGAAAAAGGTGGAGGACATAATAAAAGATAGACTGAATTTGGGGAATATTAAGATCAAAAGTGCTTTTAGATTAAAAAAACAAATTCCACCACAAAAAGCAAATTCTGAGTTAATAACACGACTGAATCTAAGACGCCCACTTCAGCTATAAAAGTAATATGCGAAGATGAAACTCAGAGATTTAATACTAAAAAACAGAAGAAAGCTGAAAGGATAAAAAATCTTCGTCAGTGACGACGTATGTGAGGAAACACACAAAATTCGTAAAGAAAAGCTCCCTAAACTCATGAAGCGAGGAGACTCGGGAAAGTTGCCTACTTCCTTGGAGCGAAGTTAATGATTAAAGAGAGAGAGACTCCTCCAGCGCGGAATACTTCGGTCAAAGGAGTTCACCTTGTTAGTGAAAAAGCATTCGAAGCTATGAGAACTAAAAAACCGCCTGCCGACAGTCGGCATACAGGAGGCCTGCGAATAACTCCTCATACAATCTCAACAGTCGACTTTCCCATTCTCGGCTCAACTGGGCGGTAACCCCTTATTCCAGTATTCTATATTTAGTGAAATTGTTTGAGAACTACTGTTAAATGGCTTTCATCGATAAAGACTTTCATAGTATATGTGCCGATATTAATCATTTCAATTCATTACCAAACAATTCTGTATCCAGTTTAGAGAATCTAGATCAGGAATCTGGTATAGGCAATTGCATGGTCTCATCGATAGACGAGTTTAATGCCTTTGTATTACAAAAAGATATTTATAAAAATCTTTCAGTGCTAAATCTAAACATTCGAAGCTTACCTAGGAACTATAACTACTTATTGGCCCTCTTGAAAACTTCTACGGTCAAATTTAGTGTTATAATTCTCACGGAAACTTGGTTAAATAGTAGTATTAAAAACCTAATATATAGATAATTACGTTGCTTATCATACTGTAAGAGATGGTCAGATTGGTGGGGGTATCTCTGTGTATGTGCATCAAACTTACGACTCTAACGAAGTATTTTCTCTATGTAATAGTGACAATGAAAACCTGATTGTGAATATAAAAGACAAAAGTAATGTATATTCTATCCATGCAATATATAGACCACCTAATACTAATATCAATAGCTTTTTAATTCACTTAGATAACATGTTATGCAACTTCCATAAATCGAGTGCCATAGTTGCGGGAGACTTCAACATCAATTTGCAATCTGAAGCAATCTCATCAATTTTTAAACTTAATGAATTCTTTCTATCTTAGTCATTCTATTACCAAACCCAGGGCCCGATTAAGACCTTTAGAGGCCCTAAGCACTTAAAAGATTTTGGTGCCCCATATATATGTAATTCAAAATATAAACAAAAATAAACCATAAACTAATTTATTTTTTTGAAATGAAACAAAACTTACAGTAAGATGGAAAATAATGTTTATTTTTGTATACTTCCACTTCATTTATATTTTAAAAGTTTTCTCCTACTTTTTTTAATTGCAAAGTCTTTGATCAGATCCTCAAAACTAATCTTACGTAACACATCTGCTTCTATACTAGTAGAGATAAGGCACCAGCCTGCCTTGTTGCATAGTTGTTCTGTTGGTATTTTTAATATACTTCAACTGAGAAAATGAACGCTCAGCTGAGCAATTTGTGACCATTAATGTTAAAAATATACGAAAGGCAATTTCTACATTTGGGAAGGCACACTCAATATGTCTTCTACAATATTTTATAAAGTTCAGCATGACTGAATCTTGTTTTTACATTTACTATAGCACACGAAAATATTTAATCTATATGTATTTTTAATATGCGCTCAAAGATTTGATATAAACAAAATAATAACGCAAAGCGTAAAGTGTGTGATTACAACGAAATATATTATTCTCTCAAAGGGTTGTGTTCACTACAAATTCAAACAATGAAAAAAAATAAATACTATATATGAATATATATAATTCAGTTTTCAACAGCTTATAGGCTATAAGCCGCGATTATAATAGTATAATAAATCCATGGTAAATCCGACAATGGAAAATTTCTGTGGTGCTCCCCTTCCCTTGATGCCCTAAGCACGGGCTTATTTTGCTTAATGGTTAATCCGGCCCTGACCAAACCCACTCGAGTCTGCAGCTATGGCAATCGAATAACAGAATCTACGATTGATAATATATTTGTAAATAGCAATGCCCTTGTAAACTCTGGAATTATATATACTTACGCTATATTCAATAACATTGTTCAGGTTGCGGACAAAACAACTATTGATTACAGAATATTCTCAGAGGTTAACAAAAGAAAATTTATTGGGGCTGTAGAAAATACTCGACTTGACTGTGACGAACCTTTAAATGACCCAGATCATATGTTTCAGTTCTTCTGACACCTTATTCCATATTTTTAATATTTGCTTTCCTTTAAGGAGAAAAACAGTTTCGCCCAAAAGGGTCGCAAATCCATGGATCACTCCAGGAATTATCACTTCAATAAAGAACAGAGATAAATTATTCAAATTGCAATTGCAGAGCAAAATTCCTAAAATACAATATACTCAATACAGAAACAAATTAACTAAAATAATCAAAATTGCAAAATATAACTATTATAACAATCAATTTTCCAAACATAAAGGAGACATGAAAAACACTTGGACAACCATAAACAATCTTCTCGGAAAACAAATTAAGAAAAATTCAATAGAGAAATTAAATGTTGATAATAAAGAAATCACTGATGATACTGCTATTGCAGACTTTAAATGCACATTTTACTTCAATAGCGGATAAGCTTCGCTCACAATTAATAAATAATGATCACTCACCTCTAGAATATATGCCACCCAGCCCACTAAATTCATTTTCTTTTGTTCCTGCTACCTCTACTGAGGTCCAGAATATTATTGGTAAATTAAAAAATACAAAAAATAACATTCATAACATTCCTGTACCTATATTGAAACTTGTTAAAGATAAGATATCTGTAACTTTGGCTAAAATTAATTATCAATCAAAGTATTTCTAAAGAAATATTCCCATCAATGCTAAAAATTGGTTGTATAACACCTCTTTTTAAAGGGGGTGATCCTACACTAGCAACAAATTACAGGCCGGTGTGTTCATTACACTGGTATGCATATGAAATTTTTTTGTCTGCTATGAGGGTTTTTTCAACCATGCTGAATTCGAAAATGACATTGGTTTTCCTCAATCAGGTCAGGTTTTTTCTCTATTGGCCATTTATTATAAGTCCAATTTTATCCCCAAATTTATTGATTTTTTTAGCTTAAACACTGTAGATACGAGTAATATTATAAGAACACTCGTGAAAAATGAAAACATTGTGTGAATAAATACTTTTATTCATACAATGAATATGGAAAAAAGTTTATTCAGAAGGAATGAAGTTTTTTTGGCTTTCCGTCTGTGTTTTTCTTCGGCACGTCTCGCTTCAAACACCAGCAATAGTCCGCCAGCATATTGATATCCCAGTTTCCCTGGTACCTCTCTTCCATTATTTTGATATCTTGGTGAAATCGTTCACCCTGTTCCTCACTATAATCCCCGCAATTTTCAGGAAAATAGTCCAAGTGGGACCACAAAAAGTGCATTTTTATGGACATGCGCGACCCATGAGCTTTGAAAGCTTCCATCAAGTTTTCGACAACGGACTCGTATTCTGGACTTCTACGCTTGCCAAGAAAATCAGTGACAACTGATTTGAATGCCTGCCAGGCATTCTTCTCAGTTGGAGTCATTGCGTTTTCGAACTGAGTATCCTTGATCAAAGTTCGAATTTGAGGACCATCAAAAACACCAGCATTTAGTTTAGCATCAGATATATGAGGAAATTTACTCTCGAGATCGGAATGCTGAACCCTCCTTATTCATTGATTTGATGAAATTTTTCATCAAGCCCAGCTTAATATGAAGTGGTGGGAGCAAAATTTTGTTGGTGGTACAAGGGGCACTGAAACGACATTATGCGACCCAGGTTCAAAATTCTCTCTGGATGCCCATTCACGCTGTGCATAGTGCTTCTCATCCGCTCGGCTATCCCATTTGCAGAGGAAACATGGGTATTTCGTGTATCCCCCTTGCATTCCCAATACAAATGCCACAATCTGAAAAAAAATGAAAATATTTAAAGAATTTAGAGAATTTGTTCTATCAGATAAAAAAATCTATGCATTGGACTGTATCACTTCTGTGGGGAAGTTAAGTGTTCTTATACGCTCTCAAATAACCTTTGGAAAAACAACATAGTCAATAGCAATAGTTTACTTATGATATTAGTATTACCTTCAAATCTCCACAGATCCTCCAGTTATGTTGGTCGTATACGAGAGCATCCAGTAAAATTTTCATGTTATCGTAGCTCTCAGTAAGTTGTACGGAATGTGCTACAGGGACTGATGCAACCCTATTCCCAATGTTGAGAAGTACTGCTTTCAAACTTCGTTTAGACGAGTCTATAAATAGCCTCCATTCTGATGCGTTATATGGCAGGCCCAAGGATTCGATTAGCCCCTCAACATTGCAGCAGTACAATAAGGAAGCGGTATTTTCGTGCACTGCAAAAAACTTGCGGAATTCTTCCTCTCGTTTCCTATACCAGGAGAATGTTGTTCCCGGAGCCAGCAAGTTGTCCTCTCGAAGTCGTGAGCCCAAGATCTCGGCAGCTAATTTGGAAAATCCTAAATCCCTGGTAAGATCATTAAGCTTGGCCTGGTTGAGAGGCCTCGGCTCATTTGAAGCGGTATTTTGAGGTATATACGACTGGGACTGGTCATTGGCATTGGTCATTGATTCATCATCAGAATCATCGAAGTCCAGGGTTTGAGGTGGGTCGGGTATTGGAATTCCAGGACCATGGGGTACAGGTCTCATAGCAGAAGGAATGTCAGGGTATACAACAATGTGTTTATTCTTCTTGTTAACTCCTGAAAATAGAAACACAGAAACATGGATATAAAACTTGCATATGAAATAGAAGAAGCATTCAGACAGTGGCGGCTCGTGAGGGAAGGCTGCGGTCTGTAAGATATGAAATAGGTCGATGGAGTCTGTATATTTTCTTTCTTTTTCATTCATATTGTCCCTTCGGGGACAATATGAATGAAAAAGAAAGAAAATATACAATCATTGTATATGTAAATGTAACTTGTATAACAATATGTATGTGTAAATGTATTTTCTATAACAATATGTATATGTAAATGTATGGTGAATATTACATTATGGTGAATATTATGTCAAGTTTCATACGAGGATTTCAAAATATTTAAGAAAAATAAATTTAGAAGCCCACCTTGGAGGTTTGTCATGCAGAAATAGCAATCTGTCACGTGATCCTTTCCTTCTCTCCAAATCATGGGAATTTCAAAAGGCAAAGATTTCGCTCTGCCTTTGCTCCATCTTCTCAAATTTTCAATGCACGTCTTGCAGCACATATGAGGGGCGAAATTTTTGTCCTGGTCCCCTAGCTTAATTCCAAAGTATGCTCTATACATTGTCTTCACAAATTTAGTGATTTGGGACTGGTTATTTGGCATGGTAACCGTCCCACATATGTAGCAGAATCTATTGGGATCATTTTTACACGCTCTATTCATTATGAAATATTTTATCTATATGCCTGAAAAGTAAAAAAAGATATTATACAAGTGAAACAAGTGATGATAGATGTTACTGTTCCAATTCCGCTTTGACAAAATCACGAAAAATTATATTTTACTTATGAGGCCATAGCCGGATAACCTGAGCTGATTGAGAAAAACGGATTGCAGATTCGAAATCAGCAGGAAAAACTCTATAAGAATCACTTACAAAACCCTTGACAACAAAATTGATGCATACCAGTGTTATCTGTGTTCAGCAAAGTTTTCGAAAAAATTGTAAAAAGTAGAATGCAGCGATATTTAGAATCCTACAATTTATTATCTCCAAATCAATATGGCTTCCGTAATAATAGAACAACGGAAATGGCTATTTTAAATCTTATGGAAAATGTAAATACAGCGAAGGAGAACAAAGAAATAATGATATCAATATTTATGAATTTGAGTAAGGCGTTTGATGTAATAGACCATAATATTCTACTTAATAAATTGTATTGTTACGGCTTTAGAGGAGCAATCAGTGATTGGTTTAAAAGTTATTTGTCCAATAGATATAATTTTGTATCAGTAAATAAGGTTTGCTCCACTAAAGCGCTTATGGAAAAAATAGGTCCTGCTCCAACCAGAGTAGCCTAAACACAACCTAGGTTGGAGATGGAAGACCTAGGCCAAAGATGAACCAGCCTAGCTATTTGTCCATAAACAGGACTTCCATACGCTTTTGTTAAACAATTACAGCTGAAATGTCAGCTTATTTAACCTAAATTTAACAACCTAAGGGAAATTTATGAACTTCTTACCTTGAAATTTTATATAAGTTTTATTTCTTGACACCAATAATGAACATTTTTATTCCGGCTTCTTTCGTCTCGCGCCTCTCCGTCCTCCCCGTTATTCTGCTTATTAAGCTTATCCCGATCTTTTTCTTCTTCCCAAAACCGTGTTGCCATTTCTAGCTATGGGATCTTTTTTTCTTTTCATCCCATATTTGTTTCTTCGTTGGTGTCTTTTTAATTTTTCTCAGCAAGAGTTCAAGTTCTCCTTCTGATTTATTTTTTATTGTTGTTATTTTTTTTTAATGTCAATATGGCTTATCCAAGATTAGGTGGGTCTTCCATTTCGGTACTCCCAAATTTTCCACAGCGCTTGTCAAACATGGTGTGCCACAGGGCTCAGTTCTGGGTCCACTGTTATTTTTATTATATATAAATGACCTTCCACGTTCATCTGATATACTGAACTTCATAATGTTTGCAGATGATACAACTCTCTCCTTTTCTTGCAAAGATGTTAATACAGCTAAGAATATATTTCATTCAGAGTTCATCAGTGTAATGAAATGGTTGACCACCAATAAACTCTTCCTAAATACCAGTAAAACAAATTTCATGATATTTACTAATAAAAGAAATGTATATCTTGATGAACTTAATGTTAATGAAATCGCCATAAAGGAGTGTACTGTAACAAAATTTCTTGGTGTAATGCTAGATAAGAATTTGCAATGGAGTGATCATGTAAATTATATCGCGAAAAAGATTTCAAGGAGCGTTGCTATAATATTGTTTAAACTTAGAAATGTAGTCCCTAAACAAGTTTTATTGACTCTTTATCATACTCTTGTTCTTCCTTATATAACATACTGCACCTTTGTTTGGGGAAACTCCGCTAACAACGCATTAAATGGTATCTTTGTCATCCAAAAACGAGCAATAAGGTTATTATCTGATGCTGATTTCCTTGATCATTCTAGTGCATTATTTAAAGAGCTAAACCTACCAAAGCTCAACGATATAACCAAACTGGCACATTTTATTTTTATTTACAAGTGTAAGAGCAAAATCATTAATTTGCAATGGGTAAATAGATATTTTATAACTCATCAAGAAATCCACTCGTATCAGACCAGAAATAGAGCAAAGCTTGTTATACCTCAATTTAGATTGTCTTCATCTCAAAAACTACCCATTTTCATTGGATTGAAACTATGGAATGACTTGCATGCCGATATAAAAAATATTGCGAATGTAAATTTGTTTAAAAGCAAGTTGAAATCCCGATTAATAATGGGATACTAACAAAAATCTTGGATTAATGTCCACTAATAATGTTTAATATTGTCCATTAATATTGTTTAAGATTGAAATACAGGTTTTAACTATTAATAATACTTATTTACTTATTTATTTATTTATTATTATTAATTTATAACATCTAGCTGCTTATTTTTAATAAGAGCCCAGTAAAGCCTAAAGCTTAAGGGCCAAATTAAATTAAAAAATAAATAGTCGAACTTCACAATTATTCATGTCATTGTAAAAATTGTAAAGTGTAAAAAGACTACTGTATTTATTTTATTGTAAAGTGTAAAAAAAAAAAATTGTAAAGTGTAAAAAGACTACTGCATTTATTTTATTATTAATAAAGGTTATTCAATTCAATTCAAACTAATTAAGTCGCAGAGTAGCGAAAAAATAGCCCAAAATTATACTCGTCGGACCAAAAATGAGTGTATTTATACATATATTATTAGTATCTTAATTTTCACCATCAATATGCATTTGCTTAAAAAATGAGTGACAAATTTGAATAAAGCGACTAAAACCGTCATAAAAAGTTATTTTGATTTACAGGTCCAGCCCATGTCATTTAAAACATATTAACCTTTATAGGACTTGTATAGTTGACATGGATCCTATGCCAAGGTATAGTAGGCCATTTCCAAGGATGAAGTGGACTTTCCTTTGGAAGATCTCTGCTCTCTAGGCAGTTTTGACAGGAACAAACCAATGATTCGAGCTCTCCATCTAAATCGGGGCACCAGAAATAAGCTTCAGCCAGCTCTTTCATTTTAGTTGCACCCATGTGTTCAGCATGAAGTTCTTTCACTAAATTCGACCTGCCTTCCCTCGGAATTATTACTCTGTGACCCAATAAGAAACAGCCATTTTAAGTTGAAAGTTCAAACTGACGTTGATGGAAAGGCTGTAATTCACTCTCAATCTTAGTAGGCCAACCAACTGATCAGTAATGGATGACCCTAGACAGAATAGATATCTTTTCGAGCTAATTATTGGATATGAACCAGCCAGTATCGATATTAGTTTTTCTATAAATATTAAGGGGGAAAAATAACCGAAAGAAGCAGGACCCGTTCTCTCCTGCATCTTTGCAGGAACCCATTTTGATCCAGACCCACAGTTGAAAATCATAATTGGATCCTTAGGTTGCGCTTCTATAACTCTCATTTTCTAATTGTCGTGATAAAACTTCTGTTTTTCCTGATGACGTAAAACTCGTTGTTGTAACGTTTTGTTTGGACGTAACAGATCGAAAACAACGAATTCCCCGGCCAATCATGAGTTTAGGAGACATCCCCGTCGTCGTGTGAGGCGTTAGTCGATATTTAAACAAGAATTTATCTAACACCACTTTCATTTCCTCCCAATGAGAATGACGCAAGGCCGACTTGAAAGTACAGACCATGTTTTCCGCAAGACCATTACTAGACGGGTGAAAAACACTAGACCGGACATGTCTAATGCCATTTTGGTGAACAAAAGAACAAAATTCCTCACTGGTAAAACAAGTACCATTGTCAGAAACTAGAACTACGGGTAAACCCCATCGAGCGAAACACGAACGGAGTAAGTGAATAGTAATACCCGAAATCGTGGAAGTGTTTGGAAAATTTTCCACCCACTTACAGTAAGTAGGCGTCTACAATGACTAGGAAATAAATGTTATTTATAGGACCTGTATAGTTGACATGGATCCTGTGCCAAGGTATAGTAGGCCATTCCCAAGGATGAAGTGGACTTTCCTTTGGAAGATCTCTGTTCTCTAAGCAGTTTTGACAAGAACGAACCAACGATTCGAACTCTCCATCTAAACCGGGGCACCAGAAATAAACTTCAGTCGGTTCTTTCATTTTACTGTAGTTGTACCCATGTGTTCAGCATGAAGTGCCTTCACTAAATTCGACCTTCCTTCCTTCGGAATTATTACTCTGCGACCGAATAAGAGACAGCCATTTTGAATTGAGAGTTCAGACCGACGTTGATGGAAAGGCTGTAATTCACTCTCAACCTTAGTAGGCCAACCAACTGAGTAGTAATGGATGACCCTAGACAGAATAGGGTCTGATTTGGCCCACTGCTCTATCTGTACTGCAGTCACTTGAGTGGAGTCCAAAAACTCCAAGTGAACCCATTCTGTAGGTATAGGTACGCATTCATTTGGATTTTCTTAGGGCAATCTACTTAGAACACCAGCCGTACCTAGAAGTTTGCCTGACCGATGTACTAAGTCAAATTTATAGGCTTGTAGAATGTGTCCATCGTTGAATCTTACCTGAGGCCATAACTGGAATATTTTTAGTTGGTGAAAATAAACTTAAAAGAGGCTTATGGTCAATGATTAATTGAAATGCATGACCCCTTAGATAGAAATTAAATTTCTTTACGGCAAATACTAAAGCTAAGGCTTCGCGTTCAGGTTGTGCATATCGCCTTTCAATCTCAGTATTCTAGAAGCAAAACAGATAGGCCTATCTACACTGTCAATGTGGTGAGATAGCACTGCACCAATTCCATAAAAACTGCTCTGCTGAAACTACGAGAGGAAGTTTAGGATCATAATGCACTGGGAGAGTGGACTTTAGTAGTACTTCCTGTGAAGCCTCAAATGCTTCCTTTCGAATTTTCTCCCATCTCCACTGTTCCCCAGATCGTAATAACTTACTTATGGGTTCAAGGAAAGTCGATGCATTAGGCAAAAGTTTCCAATAAAAGTTTAGGAGACCTAAATAAGCTTGTAACTGCGTGATGTTTTGTCGTGGAGGTGCATTTTTTATTGCTTCTAGTTTATCCACCGTTGGATGAATGCCCGAGACATCTATGAAGAACCCCAAATACGAAACCTCATTTGTGATCCAAGAACATTTTCCATTTTTAGCTTAATCCCAGCGTCCCGGAGTCTTTTCAGACTGTTGTTAATCTAGTAAGGTGTTCTTTAGATGAACCTGCAAGGAGGACATCATCTAGAAAACACCCAGAATGTGACCTATAACTTGGTCCATTGTTCTCTGAAAAATACCTGGAGCCGCTGCTATTCTATAGCATAGCCTATTGTACTTATATAGGCCTCGATGCGTATTTATGATAGTTAGCTCTTTAGAATTTTTGTCTAAACTTAGTTGAGCATAAGCTTGCGACATACCTAGTTTTGTGAAATATTTATCCCCAGCAAGAGAGCTAAATAGTTCATCAGGCTTGGGTATAGGGTAGCGATCTAGAAGAACAACTCTATTTGCTGTTAAACGGTAATCCCCACATAAATGCATTGCCCACTGGGGCAGCCCACTCAGCGTGTGTGACTGATTCGATAATTCTATCTTTGAGCAGTCTATCATTTTCTAAATCTACCTTCTCCCGCAACGCATGTGCAATTGGACGAGCCTTACAAAATTTTGGTTACATTAGGGTCCACCTCGATACAGACTTGATGGTCTTTGTTTGCCTACTTCAGGCCCGAAAAGAGAAGAAGACTCCCTTAACAACGAATCTGTCAGACGAATATGTAAGTGTATGCACATCTGCATGACTGGCAAAATTTTATCAATAGACAATATCAAGGCATCAATCCAATCACGGCCTAGTAGAGTAGGCCCTTGCTCATCCATCATTAAAAGGGTTAAGGGATGAAATAAAAGTTTTCTTCAGTGAAACTCTGACGTAGGCTTCTCCACAAATAGATATTTGTATGTTACTATATTTTTTAGTATTGTTTTAGATGTGTAGTTTAGGTGTATTTTTGAGTTTTGTTAAAACTGTTTTAGATATGACAGTTCGGGCAGCACCTGTATCTAGTTCTAGAGGAACTGTGATTCCATTTAGGCTACTTCTATAATATATGGACCCGTATTATCACCACTTTGCTGCTCATAAAATAGGTATTCCGCTCCAATGTTCGAAGTATTTCCATTTGGAGGATTACCACTAGAAATGTTAAAATTAAAATTTTCATCCCTTTGTTTGAAAAACAAATTTTAGCTATGTGGCCTATTTTACTATAATTTCGGCAAACTGCCTCCTTAAAGGGACAGTCTTTCTTCAAATGGTGTTTTCTATACCCAGTACATGGCTTGGAAGGCTTTTCATCCTGCTTAGCTTAGAATTAGTAGATTTAGTAGTATTTGCAGCATACTTTTTATTAGTTTGTCTAGTAGGCTCATTAGGTCTTCCAGCCCTAGAAGATTTAAAGTTATTTACTTGTTGGACATTATTAGTGTGACTGCCAAACGCTCTAACATCTTTAGCGGCTGCTTCTCTAGCCGCAGCTACTTCTACGGCTTGACAAAAAGTTAGGTCCTTTATAGCTAATAGGGCTCTCTGGGTACTCTTCTTTGAGACCCTATCTCTTAGCATTTCGTCTGATTTGTCCCCAAAATTACAAGTACGGGCATAGGCTTTTATACCCGCAACAAACTCTGAAATTCTTTCATTTGTAGTCTGATGCCCAAAATAAAATTTAAAACGTTCATAAATGAGAACCACTTGTGATTTGTAGTGATTGGTTAGGGCCTGTACCAATTCACTGTAGGTGCAAATTTGTTGTGATTTAGGAGCAACTAGGTCTTTGACTAAGCTAAAAGTTTTAGGGCCTATTATAGTTAGAAAAGCAGATACTTTCTCAGCATCTGGAATGGAATTAGCCTCGAAAAATAACTTCACCCTAGTGGCATAAGATTCGAAATCCTCCTCCGAGACTTCTTAGGAATTTACATTGCCAATCACCGACATGCTACGAACAAGACCAATGTAGGCCAAATAACGTGAAATATGTTAGGTACGGTTTAGATTTGATCAAGTTGCTCCCGAGTTAGTGCTGAATAGGAATTAGTATTAGTCAGGCCGGAGGGGCCTCAGCTATAGCAAGTTAGCTTACCGACACAAGCCAACTAAATTGAACGACCCACACTAGGCTAGGCTACTTCCAGTTTTCCAAACAAACAAATCCCCTCCTCGTCGCCAAATGTAATAACGTGGGATGTTAGACCCCGTTAGGTATTAGGTTAGCAAATAGACATAAAAGGTACTTACAGGTGCTTTGATTTAGATCTTGTTTCAGGGCCTATCATTTGCACCAGCATCAACAAATCTCGACAAACCCAATCCTACTTTACAAATTTAGAAGCCATAGACATTACCCCTAAGTGACATGATAACTAGACAACTTAACCCTCTAACGCTGACTGGGTCGAATACGTACCGTTTCAAATACACGCATTTAGACAACCTTACAAAAACGTTCGGCGTTAAAGGGTTAACTTAACCTAATCACCAACTAGTCATCTTAGATTCGACACCAGATAGGATTTAGAATCAACGATTTCTGTAGATAGAAAATTACATGCTGCTTAGGTTAGCCCATGAACCAAACAGGCCGCGTCTTCGTGTTTGTTTTTGTGTTGCCATTTATTTTTCTTTTAGTGACTTTTCCATTCAGTGACTTTTATGGGGCGCGTCCATCTATGGTCAAAATGTGGGAATACATCTTCCTCTGATATAGAGGCTCGCTCTGCCTTCGTGGACCATTGGACCTATCTAGGGACCCGGCTGATATCCTGCTTATATTTCTCTCTTTCTCTTCTCCCCCACTCCTGGCTTATTTTTTCCTTCATATTTGACTTTATTTGGGACCTTGATTTGACCCTTCCCTTGGACCTTGGGTGAGAGAGGTGATTGTCCTTCACCCTTGTCGCCCTTAAACCAAACCCAAGCCCTGACCCTGCCAACTCTCGCCGCGCATTGGATGAGAGTGGCCACCTTTTAGGGACGGGGACTTGGTATGGGTGTATCTCCCCTGCGTGACAGCTATTGGCGGTGGGACCGAGTGTGCCCACGATTCGCCTTTCCCTTGTTGACGTCGGTGGTGGCTGGATGCGCGCGGGGGATGAAGTTTCTCTTTTTTGCTATGGCTTCTCCTCGGCTTACGACCCCTGCTTCTAACTCTTAGGACTACTGTTTTGGATACTCCCTTCTCCTCTCTAGCCTCTATGGTTTCTTCGGAGGATGGTCCTGTCCAGAATACTTCTCCTTCGATCTCTTTGTCGTTATCTTCCACCAAAACGGTTGATTCTCGCCCTCGTACGTCTACCATTGCTACTTTGGAACCTTATGCTCCTCAGGGGTTTCGTCGGGGTTCTTCCCCGCGGAGTACCCTTTCTCCTCCCTATGAACACCGACAAACCCGTCGGTCTTGGAAGCCCGTTTTCCTGGCCTCAACATTTCCGTCCCTCTCGACTTCCCCCCTATCGCCTTTTTTATTATTAAACCGACCACCTCTCGTTCTTTGCTTACCCACCGTCTAATCCTTCTGCTATCAAAATAAACGAGTGGACGGTGGTCTGTATAAAGAATTAGATTTTATCCCAGAAGAAAAGGGCGAAAAGTCTTAACACCCCATCTTAAAGCAGTCAGTTCACGTGTGAATCATAAGCACCGACCCTATCGATTCCATTCTGAAGCTGACATAAGCTGGCGCCCATACCAATTCCACTTGCATCTACGTACAACTCCATACGGTATGCACCTGGCGAGAAATCAGGAAAAGCCAATGACACCGTTTCCACCATACGTTCTTTTAGCTCTTCAAATGTTCTCAAACGCTCTGCAGTTCAAGTTACTAATTCCTTCTTACCTTGTCCTGTGAGCTCACTCAAAGGGGCGGCAATGGTGGAACAATGTGGGATAAATTTACGTTGAAAATTGATTGAACCGAGAAACCTCCTTAAATCTCCAACAGTCCTTGGACGTTACCACCTTGGCCATGGGCCAAACTGCTATTACTATTAGCATGTATTACTAACTACTATTACTATTACCAAGGGTACTTACCTTAACCATGGGCCAAACTACTATTACTATTACCATGTATTACTAACTACTATTACTATTACCAAGGGCTACTTGGCCATGAGCCAAACTACTATTACTATTATCAAGGGCTACTTGGACATGAGCCAAACTACTATTAATATTACCATGTATTACTAACTACTATTACTATAACCACTTGGTCATGGGCCAAAGAACTATTACTATTACCATGTATTACTAACTACAATTACTCCCTTCGCTTTGTCCGGAGCTATAGGGCGCGTCCCTCTGTGGCCAAAGGGGGAATGCATCTTCCTCCGATGCAAGGGCTTTCTCTGCCCTCGTGGACCATTGGACCCGTTTGGGGACCCGGCTGATCTCCTACCCTCCTACTTATATTTCCCTCTCCTCCTTCCCCCAACTCTTTCCAGTTTTGTTTCCTCCCTTCCTGCATTTGGCTTTGTTTTGGACCTTGACTCGATTTTTTCCCTGGACTTTGGGTGAAGGAGGTGGTTGTCCTTCACCCATGTCGCACTTAAACCAAACCCAAGCCCTGTCCCTGCCATCTTTCACCGCGCGTTGGATGAGAGTGGCCGCCTCGTAGGCATGGGGACTGGGAATGGGTGTATCTCCCCTGCGTGACATCTATTGGCGGTGGGACCGAGTGAGCCCACGATTCGCTTTTCCCTTGGAGTCGATGGTGGCTGGATGCGCGCGGGGAATGAAAATTCTCCTTGTTTGCTATGGCTTCTTCTACTCGGTTAACGACTTCCGCTTCTAATACTTGGACTACTTCTCTCAACACTCGGGTGGTGGGCAACCAGGCCCTCGAGTCCCCTACCACTAGAAGACCGCATCCACATAGGGTTGACCCCCCTTTGGTAACTGATCACTTGCATCCTCCTTTACCGTTGCCGACCCCAGGCTGTACCCTGAATATCCCCTTGGATGTACACCCTCTGGAGTAGGGGTCTCGCCCCAGCCCGCCTCAGCTGCCTTCGGGCAAGTCAAGTTCCACCCAAGATTTACCTCCAAAACCCGGCTTCTTGCTCTCCCCGTATGCCCCCCTCACCCGCCGTCGGCCCGCCTCCCCACGGAGAGAGCCCCGCGGCGGAAGGGGAAGTCGGCATACACGACCATCCTATCGACAGTTGGATATCCCAGTCCACTTCGACTCTACTGCCTCCATATCCCTTCCAAGTATCCACAAATTCCTAGAGATCCGGCCTACCTCTGGATCCCTTCCGACCAACTCTGAACGGACGTTTCAGGCGATCCGAGCCCGCAGCAACTCCAGCCGTTATGATGTGCGACCGCAGAGGGATGGTTCCCTCCTCATAAAATCACGCTCAGCCACAGAGACGAAAGCCCTACTCTCCATCACTGAGGTCCTTGGATGCTCGGTGTCCGTTTCACCACACCCTCGCCTGAACCAGAGTCAGGGCACTATTTATGCCACACGCCTATTGTCAATTACAGTGAACGAGCTCTTGGAGGACCTCGCACCCCAGGGTGTCACCAAGATCCATCGCTTCACATCCCGACAGGGAGGTACCCCCTCCCCCACCCCGCGTCTACTTCTTACCTTTAATAACTTAGTCCTTCCCGACCGTATTGTATGGGGTATGGGAGACCGCACGTCATGCGAATTCTCTGTCCGCCCATACATCCCAGACCCGACCCGTTGTTTTAAATGCAACAAGTTTGGACATGTTAGCTCAGTTTGTCGGCAGCCGCACCAATTGTGTGTTCGTTGCGGACAAATCGCTCACCCAGACAAGTGCCCCAACACACCCAAATGCTCCAATTGTGAAGGTGCACACCCATCTTCATCCCGCGAATGCCTGTTCTTCAGGTTCGAGAAAGAGGTCTGAGGCCTGCAGGTAGCAGATTTCCTTAGCCTCCGAGAGGCACGAGACAGGGTGCGGAGTCGGGAGGTGAGACCGAAACCCTCGGCTCTGTCCTCTCGGCACGCCGCCCTGGCCTGCCGCTCACAACCCCCTCGACCAGTGCTCCCCATCCCTCCAGGGGGAGTCCTCGCAGGAGCTGACGACCTCCTGTCCCCCACCATTCCTTCTCTCCACGCACCTCACCTGCCACAGATTCCACAGGAGTCTGGGACCAGGACACCCAGGCCCCACCCACCTCGAACCCTGCCCTCCCAGCACTCTGCACACACCCGAACCTATCGCCCGGAGTAAGCCGACGAGGCGGAGACGTCGGAGTGAGTCGCCAGACCCTCCGGACTTTCAATGTCTCTCCCTCTTCCCCTAGTGCTAAGAAGATGGATCGGACCTTCACACCGCCCACTTCGTCTATGAGGACCAAACCACCCCACCGCAGAAGTCCCATCAACCTACCCCGACAGACTCGGACAATAGTTGCCGAAGTACATGACCCACCCCCACGACGAGATCCAATCTGGACAACATCCTCTCCCCCGAGGATCCAGTGGATGCGGCTCTGGCGCAGCTACACGGTGAGGGGAACTCGGCTGCGCCCGTGAGTCTCATGGACCTGCCCTTGCCTCCTGGTGCATTTTTTCTACCCCTCCACGAGAACACTGGTTCATCTCCTCCCACCCCCACTGTACCTGCTCCTCTAAAATCCCCGGCCCACACCCTGTTAGCCACTCTGAGCACGTCCTCCCTCCCACCTGTCGGGTCCTTCTGGCACCCCCTATCGCCATCTGGGGTCCGTCGTGAGACCCCAGACAGGCGGGGAGGTGCCAATTTTGGAAAAAAACCCCCCCCCATGGCCCAAACACAAAAACCCATCAAGAAATTTCGCACCATCAGAGCCCACGACGATCTTCAAGCTGCCGTGATCCACGCATCCGGTCTCGCTCGGCCGACTCGACCCCGCGGTCTCCGCAGAGATCGACTGGCCGACCGATTCCTTCTCTGATGAACGGCAGATAGCCAGCTATACTCCTGACCCATTCTTCGCCTTCGCGAACCTCAAATCTACCTTCACACTCCAACCTCTTCGCACTTATACCTTTACCCATCCCCCATCATCAAATAATGGATCTCCCGAAAACTACAATAGTACACTGGAACTGCGGAGGAATATTCGCGAATTACGAAGGCCTTAATTCCTTGATTGCCACTTCCCGTCTGTCTCCAGGAACTCATCCTGGGGACCAGACCCATGCCCTGCCCGACTGGATATTCTTTCATCACCACCCCTTCTCCTACCTGCACTCGAAAGGGGGCTGCCATTTTCATCCACCACGCAGTCCCCTCCTACAATCTCCCCGTTACAGGTAATTGCTACCCGGCTTTCACTGGATAGACAGTACGCCGTCTGTTCAATATACCTCCCTCCACACACTCAAGTCCCCCGCGATGACCTGGTGGAGGTGGTACAACAACTCCCTAGGCCCTTTCTATTACTGGGCGATTTCAATAGTCGCCACCCCATGTGGGGAGACACACACTCCACCTATATGGCCCCGACCCTGATCAACATTATGACCGAGCTCTCCTTTGAGTGCCTTAATGATGGCTCTCCTACATTCTACCATGCCACCACCTGCACTCCATCCTGTATAGACCTGTCCTTCGTTTCGACCGATGCCCTCCTAGATTTCTCATGGCAAGTCCTCCAAGAGGATTATAGAAGTGACCATTTCCCAATTCAACTCACGCTCAATTGGCCCGACCAGACCGTTCGGGTACTGGAAAAATGGATTACTGCAAAAGCTAATTGGTCCCGCTTCCACGACGATACATATACAACCCGAACGACTGCCAACTTCCCATCCTCCGACGAGTGTATCGCATACTTCGAATCAAACGTGGTAGCGGCTGCGTGCTCTAGCATCCCGCGATCCTCCACCTACCCCCGCGCCCGACGGGTACCTTGGTGGACCCCAGAGTGCACGGAGGCCGTATGCGCCAAGAAGACGGCTACTCGACGGTTCTACCGTACGCGACTTCCCATCCATCGCACGGAGATGCAGCGGGCCAGGGCCATCGCCCGCCGCACAATGAAGACAGCGCGCCGAGCTTCTTGGCGTGCCTTTGTATCCGGCGTCACCACCACCACACCTTCGGCTACCATCTGGAAGAAGGTACGGGGCGTCGAGAGGCGACATGTCCCCTCCCGACCCCCGGTACTCCGGACTAACGACGGACTCCTATACGAGCCAAAATCAGTGGCAAACCATCTAGCTTCTACTTTCGCCGCCGTTTCTTCCTCTGCAGTTAGCTCCCTCGTACCCGCCCCTAAAAATAGCTCCTCTTCACCGTCCATAGACAGCTCCTACAACCGACTGTTCACCATGCGTGAACTACAGGCGGCACTGGCCTCTCGACGATCCCCTTGTCCCGGCCCGGACGGTATCCCCTACAGCATGATCCAGCACATCCACCCTACCTTACAAAATTTCCTACTAGACCTATACAACCGCATATGGATAGAGGGCGCCTTTCCCTCCCGGTGGAGGGAGGCCTACGTAATCCCTATCCCCAAACCCGGCAAAGATTCCCTCGATCCCACAAACTACAGACCAATCGCCCTAATGTGTTGTGCCTGCAAAATTTTCGAAAAAATGGTCGCGACGCGACTATCGTTCTTCCTCGAAAATAGTAATTCCTTCCCGGCTACCCAGTCCGGCTTCAGACAATTTCGATCCACCACTGATCCCCTCCTGCTTCTCAGCCGTGACATACAGAATGCATTCGACAGTGGACATTCGTCCTATCAATATTTTTTGACATCCAGAAGGCCTACGACACCACTCATCGGACAATAATCCTTAGTCAGCTCCAAAGTCTAGGGCTCGTCGGAGCCATGCCGACCTTCATCAGGGGCTTCCTATCCTCCCGAACCTTTAAAGTTCGGGTGGGCTCAGTCCTCTCAGACACTTTCGTGCAGATGGACGGGGTCCCACAGGGAAGCATCCTCAGTGTTCTATGCTTTTCCATCGTCATGAACACAGTCTCAAAATGCCTTCCACCCAACATCCGTTCTTCCATCTACGCGGATGACCTTGCGATCTACTTTGCAGGGCGGGAGCCGTCCGTAGTTCAACGGCAAATTCAGCTCGCCATCTACCGGGTGGAAAGGTGGGCGACGTCGGTGGGTTTCCGCCTCTCCACCCGAAATCCAAGTGTATGCTCTTCAGCAGAAGGCCCGCAACCCTTCCTGTTCCTTCTGTAACGCTATACGGCAATCCTCTTGAGGTGGTACCCTCCACGCGATTTTTGGGCGTGATTCTAGACCGACGGCTCAACTGGGTTCCTCATATCAAACAACTGAAGCAGTCCCTCCAGCGTCCCCTCGCTCTACTAGATCACCTCTCCCACACCACATGGGGCGCAGACCGACGCTCTCTCCTTCGTCTTTACACTTCCATGGTCCAGTCGAAGCTGGACTATGGCAGTGTAGTATACGGTTCAGCCTCCAACACCTGCCTCCGTATCTTGGACCCGGTCCTTAATAGGGGCCTCCGCCTCGCCACTGGTGCTTTCCGCTCTTCCCCAGCCTCCAGCCTTCAAGTGGATTGCAATTACCTCCCTCTCGCCCTCCGACGGGGTCTGCTCCTCATGAGGACATACCTCCGTGCACAGAGACTACCCTCTTCGCTTGTATGCGCGGCGATTTCTGAACTCCCACCCCAGGGACGGAGCTGGCACTTCACTAAAGAGGTCCGCTCTTTCCTTGACCTTTCTAACATGCCCGTCCCCTCAATTATCCCCATTTCATACAACATCTCCCCCCCTGGCTCCTCACCCCTATCAAGTTTTGCAGGGACCTGTGTGCCCTACCGAAGAATACCACGAGTGCTACGGTATACAGGTCACTCTTCCGTGAACATGCAACCCAACATCCGGACACAGTCTCCATTTATACAGATGGTTCCCGTTCGGAGACTGGTGCGGCCGCCTCAGCGGTGATACTGGCCCAGCCACTTTCTCGAGGCGTCAGCCTGCCCCGCGAGACCTCCGTTTTCTCGGCAGAACTCTTCGCGATTAAGGAGGCCCTCGACATAGTGCGCACTCACTCTGCCAGCTCTTTCGTCATTTATTCAGATTCCCAAAGCGCACTTCTCTCCCTAGAGAGATTTAACCCCCCTCATCCGCTCGTCTGTACCGTTCAGCAAATCTTCCATTTTTTTAACAGCCTTCCGACACAAGACAATCGCCTTCTGCTGGGTCCCGACACATGTCGGCATCCAGGGTAACGAGAAGGCGGACCGCACGGCAAAGTCGGCCTGCTTACTGCCAGCCTCCTCCCGGCCCATCCCTTTCACCGACTTCTTCCCGACTCTCCGCTCCCACTCTGGCAACGGGAATGGGACACAAAACAAACTTCACAAGATCAAACTGCAAGTAGGATACTGGGCCTCCCCCTTCCACCGGTCCCGGCATAAAGAAGTAATTATAGCCCGTTTCCGCATAGGACACACACGCATTACTCATGGTCACCTTATGGCTAAATCGCCAGCCCCGCTATACCCTACCTGCCATACTCCCATCACTGTCGTGCATCTCCTGGTCGAATGCCCAAACTTGTCCGCGCTTCGTTGTAGATATTTCCCTCACTTGGCCGAAATTCCCATACCCGAGCGTCTACAATTCATGCTCGCTTCGGGGGAAGCGATTTCCCATTTCCTCACTTATTCCCACCTGCTTCAACGGATCTGAGACCAGGCCCCTCATACCCACTACCCAGTAACTGAACATTACATCCCCCCCCCTGGTCTATCATCCCCAACTCAGTAACACCACTCACCCACTGCCTCGCTGAGATATGTACCACACTAGGTACGAATCGGCGGTAAAATAAAGAAAGGAAAAAAAGTACAATTACTATTACCACCTTGGCCATGGGCTAAACTACTATTACTATGTATTACTACTACCCTGGTCATGGGCCAAACTATAATTACTATTACCATGTATTACTAAGTACTATTACCGTTACCAAGTGTAACTACCTTGGCCATGGGCCAAAGTACCATTACTATTACCATGTATTAGTAACTACTGTTACTATTATTATGTATTACTAACTACTATTACTATTACCATGTATTACTAACTACTATTACCACCTTGTCCATGGGCCAAACTACTGTTACTATTACCATGTATTACTAACTACTATTACTATTACCACCTTGTCCATGGGCCAAACTACTGTTACTATTACCATGTATTACTAACTACTATTACTATTACCATCTTGGCCATGGGCCAAACTACTATTCCTATTACCATGTATTACTATTATTACTATTGCCAAGGGTACTACTTGGCTATAGGCCAAACTACTACTACTATTACCATGTATTGCTAACTACTATTACTATTACCAATGTTACTACAACCTTGGTGTGATTGGCCAAACTACTATTACTATTACCATGTATTACTAACTACTATTACTAATACCACCTTGGCCATGGGCCAAAGTACTCTTACTATTATCATGTATTACTAACTACTATTACTATAACCACCTTGGCCATGGGCCTAACTACTATTACTATAACCACCTTGGCCATGGGCCTAACTACTATTACTATAACCACCTTGGCCATGGGTCAAACTACTCTTACTATTAGCATGTATTACTAACTACTATTATTGTTACCAAGGGTACTCCTTTGCCATGGGTCAAACTACGGATCAAGTAAAGATAAGCACCCCCAGCCTTCTTTAATTAGCCTTATAAGGCTAACTAACGAAAATATCACGACCTAACCTAACCAATCGTTAAGTCAACTGTACGCCCTTGACGATTGGTTAGGTTAGGTCGTGATATTTTCGTTAGTTAGCCTTATAAGGCTAATTAAAGAAGGCTGGGGGTGCTTATCTTTACTTGATCCCAAACTACTATTACTATTACCATGTATTACTAAATACTATTACTATTACCATCTTGGCCATGGGCCAAACTACTATCGCTATTACCATGTATTACTAACTGCTATTACTATTACCACCTTAGCCATGGCCCAAACTACTATTACTATTAACATGTATCACTAACTACTATTACTACGAGGGTACTTCAATAAGTATCCGCACTTTTTATTTTAGTGATAATATAGTATCATATATATAATATATATACTCGTAATAACGAGCCAAACTGAGATCTATAAGCTTATTTAGGCTAGCAACAGTATAGGTTTATTTAAGCTAGCAACAGTATAAGCTTATTTAGGCTACTCGTAGCTGTCACATATCGTACGAGTAGTGAGCATGGCTGCGCCGCTTTCAATTTGTACTCTGGAAGAACAGAGATCCGTGGTTCGTCTTTTGTGGGCAAGGTGTGAAAGGAGATGAAATTTACACGCGTTTATGTGCTCAGTATGGGAATAATGCGTTACCACGGCGAAATATGTACGAGTGGATTCAAATGTTCAAGGAAGGTCGGACATGTGTGACAGATGCTCAACGCTCAGGACGACCGTCAACATCAACCAGTGGTGACAAGCAGGAAGAGAGCCATGATTTTCGATGACAGAAGATTAACAATAAAAGAAATTGCATCTTCATTAGACATCAGTCAAGGGTCAGCCTATTCGATAGTTCATGATATTCTTAGCTTTCACAAGGTTTGTACAAGATGGGTGCCCAAACAGTTGACAGAAGAGCACAAGCGTAATCGTATGGACATCTGCTCTCGTCTTTTGGCGCGGTATCATAATGAAGGTGAAAACTTTTTGGAGCGCATTATCACTGGAGATTATGCTAACACTGTTTTGGGATACACTAGGCCCTATCCTTAAACATTATCTAGAGCGTGGAACTACAGTAACAAGTGCATCGTATTCTAACATGCTTCGGAATGAGTTAAAGCAAGCAATTCGCACAAAACGGAGAGGGAGATTGTCGGAAGGCGTTATTCTCTTACACGACAATGCGCGCCCTCATACCGCTGCACAGACTAGAAAATGCCTTCAAGAACTTAAATTTGAAGTTCTCGACCATCCAGCCTACAGTCCAGACCTGGCACCTTCGGATTTTTACCTGTTTGAACCACTAAAACACGCTTTGAGAGGTCAGCGCTTCCAAGGCGATGATGACCTGAAGGAGGTGGTGCATGACTGGCTACGCACACAGCCAAAAACATTCTTTTGTGATGGCATTAGGAAGCTTGTATATCACTAGACTAAGTATATTGAGAAACAGGGAGACTTTGTTGAGAAGTGATGTGTTTATAATCTATCACATGTGGAAATAAAAAGTGCGTATACTTATTGAATTACCCTCATATTACCAATGGTACTACTTTGCCATGGGCCAAACTACTATTACTATTACCATGTATTAGTAAATACTATTAATATTACCACCTTGGCCATGAGCCAAACAACTATTAATATTACCATGTATTACTAACTACCTGGCAATGGGCCAAACTACTATTACTATTATCATGTATTACTAACTACTATTACTATTACCAATGGTATTCTTGGCCATGGGCCAAACTATTATTACTATTACCATGTACTACTAAATACAATTACTATTACCGTCTTGACCATGGGCCAAAACTACTAATACTATTACCATGTATAGCTAACTACTAAATTACTATTACCATGTATTACGAACTACTACCTTGGCCATGGGCCAAACTACTACTACTATTACAATGTATTACTAATACCGAGGGTACTACCTTGGGCTTCGTCCAAAGTACTATTACTATTCCCATGTATTACTAATTACAATTACTATTATCAAGGGCACTACTACCTTGGTCATGGGCCAAATTACTAATTATATTAAAATGTATTACTAACTACTATTAATATTACCAGGTGTAACTACCTTGGCTATGGGCAAAACTACTGTTACAATTACCATGTATTACTAACTACTATTACTATTACCAAGGGTACTACCTCGGCCATGGGCCAAATTACTATTACTATTGCAATGTATTACTAACTACTAATACTATTGCCAAGGGTACTACTTGGCTATAGGCCAAACTACTACTACTATTACCATGTATTGCTAACTACTATTACTATTACCAAGGTTACTACAACCTTGGTTTGATGGGCCAAACTACTATTACTATTACCATGTATTACTAACTACTATTACTATTACCACCTTAGCCATTGGCCAAACTACTATTACTAGTACCATGTATTACAAACTAATATTACTATTACCATGTATTACTAATTACTATTACTATCACCATATATTACTAACTACTACCTTGGCCATGGGCCAAATTACTGCCACTATTACCATGTATTACTAAATACTATTACTTTTACGAAGGGTGCCAAACTACTATTAATATTACCATGTATTACTAACTACTATTACTACATGGCCATTACTATTACTATTACCATTACTGTTAACATGTATTACTAACTACTTTTACTATTACCAAGGGTACTACTACCTTGGCCATGGGCCAAACTACTATTACTATGTCCTACTAACTACAATTACTATTACCACCTTGGCCATTAGTCAAACTACTATTACTATTACCATGTATTACTAACTACAATTACTATTACCACCTTGGCCATGAGCCAAACTACTATTGCTATTACCATGTATAACTAACTTCTATTAGTTAATATTACTAGTATTACGTACAACTACTACTATTACCGAAGGTACTACCTTGGCCATGGGCCAAACTACTATTACTATTACCATGTATTACTAACTACTATTACTATTACCAAGGGTACTACTAGCTTGACCATGGACCAAACTACTATATTTATTACCATGTACTACTAAATAATATTACTATTACTTTGACCATGTGACAAACAACTATTACTGTTACCCTGTATTACTAACTACTATAACTATTACCAAGGGTACTAATTTGGACACGGGCCAAACTACTACTACTATCATATTACTAACTACTATTACTATTACCAAGAGTACTACCTTCCAAACTTGTCCGCGCTTCGTTGTAGATATTTCCCTCACTTGGCCGAAATTCCCATACCCGAGCGTCTACAATTCATGCTCGCTGAGGGCCCCCATTTTTCGGGGGAAGCGATTTCCCGTTTCCTCTTATTTCCACCTGCTTCAACGGGTCTGAGACCAGGCCCTTCGTACCCACTACCCAGTAACTGAACATTACATCCCCCACCCCTTGGTCTATCATCCTCATCTCAGTAACACCACTCACCCACTGCCTCGCTGAGATATGTACCATACTAGGTTAGGGTGTGTCAATTTTGGGGGTGAAATGACTAAATTGAAAATCATGTGATTTGGTAGCAATTTAATGTAATCATTTGGCATACAAAATAATATCCTTGCTTCAAAAACAATAAAAAGTAACTCCTACCTACATCAATTTTAATTCAAAAATTCAATTTTTCCGTAAATTCGTAACAAAATAACAAATGTGCGCAAACATCCTATCAACATTTAAAGTGGCAATAAGATATCATTCAGAGTCTTTATTTGAAAGTAACCAATGCAGTCATGTCCTTTTTGCTGCGGTTCCTTGACATCAGCATTCGGCTTGCTACTTGCGCTTTGATGTAGCCTTCTCGCCTCTCGTGACTGTAAACTTGACTAGCTGCTTCTGTGACCATTTTCACACATCTCTCCACACTCTGAATGTGAGAAGGCCACTTTGGCACTTGCATTGGGGCCTCTTTAAGTTGTGTTAAATCTTTGTTTGTTATACATGTTGTCAGTGGTGGCTCCAAAACTTCCGAACTCAAGTTAACTAATTCTGACAATTTCGTGGCATTGACGTTTATCGGAGGTACCTTCCTTGTCTGAACAGAGCAGTCTCCCAGCTGGTCATCATCTAGTGATGTTCCTCTAAGCTTTAAAATGATTTCCACAGCCTCAGTTTGCTCTTTGGTACATTGGTTGCAGAGTATTGCTTGCAAAACTGCCTCTGGCCTAGCATACCAAGCGGACCTTCTCACCACAGGTAACACGATGTCCACCACTACTTTCCTTTGGGTTGTCAGTAGCTGTAATTGAAACAAGATGTGGTTGGGCCCCTCCATCCACATTGGATTAAGTTTTACATTGAACCAGTGAGGAAGATAAAACCCAATAATAAATTCAACAATCAACATCAAATTCTGTAGCATTTTGCCCTTCAGTGCATGTTTGGAAACCCAAATCCTGCAGAAACGAATCGCTGTACTTAACCAACGACTGTGACTTACGGGTCCAATCTCCAAGAGAGCCAGATTTTGAGGCAACTCTCCTGATCTGATTGCTTGAACAATACGATAAGCGTAAGATTGATCCGTGCTGAGGTCTTTGATAACTTCTTCAGACAACACTGAAAGGGGAGGGCCTACTTCGACCTTTGGAAATTTTGTATTTATTTCTAATTCCGTTCCTTCATCTAGCATGTTACCAAGGGGGCCTGACCACTTGTTGTTGCTCTTTGTAGGACCATCAAGTTCCTGGATGAGACGACGAAGAGGTAGTTCCCCTGTGTGCAAATCACATACAATCCAAACAAGCCTTCTTCCAAGTTTTTTCTCTAAATGCGTCATAACACCGCCCTGCCATCCAGTGTTCACCGCAGTTGAGTCTCCACCAACGGCCTGCAGTGAACTGTCAAGTCTTCTTTCTTGAAGCCAACATATTATTTGATCAGCAATTGCCTCTGCATGTTTCTTGCCTTCTACTTCTGCTTCAGGAACAAAGTGAAACAAATAGCGGCCACCAGGTTCGAAACACACAGAGTAGTGTTCTTCTTTAATGAGACCGGGAAACTTTCTGTCCATTCCCTCTACAGTACCTCTAGGAGAACTTTTGTGTCATCTCTTCCATCAAACAAAAGGCAAGAGAGACCGTCCTCCTTCAAATCTTTTTCATGCTGATCAGATATTTCCTTCATTATTTTTCTTGTGCTCTTCTCATCTTATTATGATCTATCACTAAAGATGTATCCTCTCGGCTGATGAGGCCTGCATCTATCCAAGCGGCAGTGGCAATCTCTGCAGTCTCTCGTAGCCCCGCATGGTGGCGAATACTGGCAAGGGCAATGTTTGAGATGTCTTTAGTGTTGTATTTCATTCTCTTCGGCGAAGGTTCAGATGGCATTTTGGAGCTATCATCTGATGTTGCTTCTTTCCGTTCATCTGAAGAGCTTTCAAAGAAGTGAGAAACCTCTTGATAGAGCTCTTCATCTCTTTGGGTGGCTTCTTCACTCTTCTTTTTCTTCCTTTCTTCCCTCTCTCGGATTTTCTCTTTTTTCTTAGCAATAACAATCTGTTTTTTGGTTTCTGAATAATCTGCCGAACCAATCTGCATACTTCCTTGGCCTCCTGCCTTTGTTCTCTGCGCCTTTATGAAAACAGGGATCTTCTTCTCACGAGGACAGCGACAATCAATGTGAGGGTGAGGTTCTCTTCTGCATGAGGGAGAACAATTGGCTTCAGAACACAATTCTATGGGACACTGGCCGTTAAAAATGTCAAGAAGAGTATCAAGTGTGTGCAGAAATTTATTTTTCTTTGCTAGTTTTCCTTTACCAAGTGATGTCTCAACTGCTTTGTGCCACAGCTTTGTTAATTTTAGCTCAATAGTTCTATACTGATTGAGTACAGGTGGTTTGAATAACACATTAGCTTTTTTCCACTGATGCAGAAGAGGGGGAATCATGTCCCTTATGAGCTCTTTCTCTGTGTAGTTCCTTCTATCCTTTGTATTTTGTTCACGAAGGAGTAACCCTAGTCTCAGCATGTCTCGCACTGTTGGTAGTTCTGATACGGGAAGCTACTTGCCTGTACCGACTAACAGGCTCAAGTGGCATGACGACTGATCTCTTGTCTTCAATTTTGGCATCTTAGGAATATCTGAAAAGAAAGAAAAACATTTAAGTATTTTATATCAATTACGATGTTTCAAAGTTTAGTCATTCGATGTTCTAAAATTCAATAAAAAGATATTTCATGGGATTATAACATAATTAGACAGAAGAATATGATAATCAGGAGCGGCTCGCAGGTAGGCACTGTGGAACTGCAGCACCCCTATAATCTTATGATCTTTATATTTAAATATTTAAAATAGCCTCTCTGATTGTTTTTTTCAATAAACTTTGAGTTTTTAAATCAGATTATATCCTTTTTTCCTTAAACTATTTCAATGCCGAACGAATGAATCACGAAAGTAGCTTCAGCCTTCCCGTGGAACTGCGTACTTAACAGTTCCAGATTTTGTTCGAAACGCTTGAAACCTCGGTGGCGGACGTACGAAGAGCGAGTCAGAATTGCGGTTTAAGAGGATCCAAAGCACTGTGGACAGAGCAGTGCCGATTGTTTGTTTGACGTGGTAGTTGTGTTGCTGTATCGTTTGCTAATTCGAAATTTAACTTCCGAATTGCATTATCAATGATTCGTTATCATTTATTTTTTGTCGTGAGATTGAAGTTAATTATATAATAATTGGATTATTTACAATATATAGCTTTCATTTCTTAGAATATTTTTTCGCAAGTGACTTTTTGTTTTTTGAAATTTTAACTATGCGCCTATTCTATTATCATGGCTGCGCTAGCCCAGAAGTGAGTCGGGTGACAGTGAGTAAAATTCAGTCTCGTAATTTTCACAGTTATCTCTTCAAGAAAAAATAGTTATTAAAACTGAAGGACGCCCTACACCAGAAATTCAAATATCTCAGCCCGGAATAAGCAACAATAAGAAATATATTCGTAGTTTTAATTCAGAATGGTACCAAAGAAAAAGTTGGCTTTGTGGTTGTAAAGTTAAAAATGCATTATTTTGTTTCCCGTGTCTACTACTCGGTGGTGACTTGACGTGGACAAAAAGTGGTTTTACAAATATAAACAAAATGAAAGAAAAAACTGAAAAGCATGAGCGTTCAAAGAAGCATATTGATAATGTGATTTCCCTGTCACTTTTAGGAACGGTAAATATCAAAGAAAAACTTAGTAAGGCTTACAAACTCTCGATTATCGAACATAATAACAAAGTTACCAAAAATCGTGAAATATTGTCGAAAATAATAGACTGCATTAAATTCTGCAGAAATTTTGAGATTTCTTTACGTGGACATGATGAAAAAGATGATTCGGCAAATCCAGGTGTATTCAGGGGATTAATTAATTTCGCATCAAAATTAGATCCCGATTTGAAAAAAACATTTAGAAAGCAACACAGTCTTCAAGGGCGTTTCCAAAGCCATTCAGAATGATATTCTTGACTGTGTGCTGCAGGTATCCCGCAATCAAATAAAAAAAGAAATTAAAGAAGCTTCGTTTGTGGCGGTCATGGCTGATGACACAACTGATGTTTCTGAACACACTCAAATGGTTATTGTTCTGAGATACGAGCTGAATGAGGAAGTCTTTGAGCGCTTCTGGGGTTTCTTTACTCCGGAAAATCAAACGGCAGAAGGACTATCTAAGTGCATTCTAGATCAGCTAGATATTCTTCTCGAAGGAACCAAGCAGAAACTAATTGCTCAGACATTTGATGACGTAAATGTCATGAAAGGAAAAAAAGGGGGAGTTCGGGCTAAAATTAAAGAAGTTTACAATAATGCACACTTCATTCACTGTTATGCCCACCAACTGAATCTGATTATGAAAAATGCAGCAAGTACTACCCGAAATTGAAGAATATTCTTTTCTAACCTCTTGGCTACACCAACATTTTTCTCCAGGTCACCACTTCGTCTCTCTATCTTAAGCAAACATATGGCCAGCCGCATTCCTCGTCCATCCCCTACTAGATGGAATTTTCATATACGCACCGTAAACCGCGTCTATGAAAATTTCGAACCCTTAAAAAAATGTCTTGAAGAAATACAGTCGACAGCAAACGCAGATCAAACCATTTCAGAAGCAACAGGAATTTTGCACGTTTTGAATAACGAAAAGTTCATCTTTTGGTTGAAACTTTTTCATCAGATAATGCCTCACGTAGAAGTCATTTACAATCAAATGCAATCTCGAGCTATTGACTCATGTAAAGTACAAGAATATATAGCAAACTTCAACAATGCCATTTTAAAAATAAGAAATTCGGAGTACTGTGAAAATCCTTCAAAAACACTCATGATTGAAGCAAATGAAGTGTGCGACTGCGTATGTGTTGACATAGCTGAGAGGTATTCATTTACCAAACAATTAGTAGCTGCTAAGCTGTTTACCAAGGAAAACTTCGATAGCTATAATATGAAAATGCCTATGGAAGAGGTAACGGTGACCACTGAGGCATATCCCATGATTGAAAAAGAAAAGCTTCTTACTGAACTACAAGTTTTCTACAGTAGACCTGATATGCACACGACAGGTTAATTGCTGAAATTTATCACTGAAAATAATCTAGTAGATGTTCTTGGAGAACTAGCTAAGCTCATAAAAATTCTTTTGACCATCCCCATGACTACATCCGAGGCCGAACGCTGCCATTCAACATTAAAAAGAATAAAGACGTTCTTAAGGAGCACTATGAATCAGGAAAGACTAAATGCTCTTGCAATGATTTCAATAGAGAAAAATTTGATCAACAGTACACAGAATTTCAATGAAAAAGTAATAGACCTTTTCGCTCAGAATCAAAACAGAAGAATGGAATTTGTTTATAAATAAAATTTTTGGCAAATTCGAAATTACCCGTTAAGCGTAAGTACCCTATAATTGATTTTATGATACTATTTTACTTATTTTTATGACTGAGTAGTGAGTAGTTATCTATTTATCTATTCGACTTTCTCTCATATATATATATATATATATATATATATAATCGACACAATTGTCCACAATTTCTGAGGCAGCATTCCCATAACAAAGTCACGAGCCGCCACTGATGATAATAATAAATAATTGTAATAATCAATAATCCATACTTACAGTTAAACTGTAGTATTCGTCTAGTAAAATAACTATGAAGTAGGTACAAGAGCAATAACAGCAAACCACCGTCTATGACAGTGGTGCACAAACATTTTTGATGTGAGGGTCAAACCAACCATCTGTTTTATATGTAGGGGCCAGATATATAGATATTCTATTTTTTATAAATATGCATTTTTATAACCAGGGGCAATATTTCAGATTTTTCTTTGGGTAGCTACCCTTTTCATGTGAAAAATGTGGATTGAAAAGACCCGTGGGGGCCACATTTGGCCCGCGGGCCAGGGTTTGTGCATCACTGGTCTATGACATCTAAGAGGCAACTGAGAGTGAGGGACAGTTCTATTCATGTTGTGACTTGTACATTGTACAACAACTATATGACCTTGAAAACACTCCATATGCGATCAGTGGGATAATTCTGTGACAGATGAATAGTTAATCAATTTATGTCCTATTATTTAGTAAAAGAGTCAATTTCTGAAACTTTAAGGTAAAATTGATGTAGGTAAGGGTTATTTTATTTCATTTTGGTTGGCCAATTTCAAGTTTTGACATGAAAAGACTATATTTTCACTACCAAAATTGATTTGAAAAAAGTTGACAAAATTGACACACCCTAATACTAGGTACGAATCGGCGGTAAAATAAAGAAACGAACAAAAAAAGTATTACTAATTACTATTACTATTACCACCTTGGCTATTGGCCGAACTACTATTACTATTACCACGTATTACTAACTAATATTACTATAACCAAGGGTACTACTACCTTGGCAATGGATCGAACTACTATTACTATTACCACTTCGGCCATAGGCCAAACTACTTTTACTATTACCATGTATTACTAACAACTATTATTATTACCAACGGCTACCTTGACCATGGGCCAAACTACTATTAATATTACCATGTATTACAAACCAATATTACTATTACGACTTGGCCATGTGCCAAACTACTATTACTATTACCATATATTACTAACTACTATTACTGTTACCAAGGGTACCTTGCCATAGGCCAAACTACTATTACTATTACCATGTATTACTACTACGTTGGCCATGGGCCAAATTACTAATACTATTACCATGTATTACTACCTAATATTACTATAACCAAGGGTACTACTACCTTGGCAATGGATCGAACTACTATTACTATTACCACTTTGGCCATAGGCCAAACTACTCTTACTATTACCATGTATTACTAACAACTATTATTATTACCAGCGGCTACCTTGGCCATGGGCCAAACTACTATTAATATTACCATGTATTACAAACCAATATTACTATTACCACTTGGCCATGTGCCAAACTACTATTACCATATATTACTAACTACTATTACTGTTACCAAGGGTACCTGGCCATAGGCCAAACTACTATTACTATTACCATATATTACTACTATTACTGTTACCAAGGGTACCTTGCCATAGGCCAAACTACTATTACTATTACCATGTATTACTACTACGTTGGCCATGGGCCAAATTACTATTACTATTACCATGTATTACTAAGTACTATTACTATTACCATGTATTACTAAGTACTATTACTATTACCATGTATTACTAAGTACTATTACTATTAACAAATGTAACTACCTTGACTATAGACCGAACTACTATTACTATTACCATGTATTACTAACTACAATTACTATTACCAAGGGTGGCAAACTACTATTACTATTACCATGTATTACTAACTACTATTACGATTACCATGTGTTACTAACTGCTACCGTGGCCATGGGCCAAACTTCTACTACTATTACCATAAATTACTAACTACTACCTTGGCTATGGGCCAAACTACTATTACTATTACCATGTATTACTAACTACTATTACTATTAAAACCTTGGCCATAGGCCAAACTACTCTTACTATTACCATGTATTAGTAACTACTATTACTATTACCAAGGGTACTACTTTGGCCATGGGCCCATGGCCAAGGTAGTAATAGTAATAGTAGTTAGTAATACATGGTAAAAATAATAGTAGTTTGTCCCATGGCCAAGGTGGTAATAGTAATAGTAGTTTGCCCATGGCCAAGGTGGTAATAGTAATAGTAGTTTGCCCATGGCCAAGGTGGTAATAGTAATAGTAGTTAGTAATACATGGTAATAGTAATAGTAGTTTGGCACATGGCCAAAGTAGTACCCTTGGTAATAGTAATAGTGTTTAGTAATACATGGTAATAGTAATAGTAGTTTGGCCCATGGCCCATGGCCAACTTAGTACCCTTTGTAATAGTAATAGAAGTTAGTAATACATTGTAATAGTAGTTTGGCCCATGGCCAAGGTGGTAATAGTAATATTAGTTAGTGATCGTGCGCAGTAAATTCGTTCCCGGATAATTCGTTCCTAGACAACTCGTTCTCGGTCAATTTGTTCCAATGCAAATTCGTTCCTATATTCCTGTATCACCAAGTTCGTAGCCTACTCTTGTCGTGCGTGAAAGTCTAAAATAAGCTTCCATATTGTAGGATGAATTTTTCTGGAACGAAAAAATTATTTAAAACTTTATTAAAACTTTATTAAAACCCTTATTTAAAACATTTAAAATATATGTAAGTTGTAGGCAACAGCTTTTAAGAACGTTATTATCTGGTTAGCATCGTATCTCTCAAGTACTTTTTTTAGACGCTTGTTTATATCACCATATTTCTTAGTCACCCTGACAGTATCACCACGTTCGTAGTCTACTCTTTTCGTGCGTGAGAGACTTTCCTCCTTTTGCAAGGCTAAAATAAGCTTCCATATTGTAGGATGCGTACAGACATTAGTAGCAAAAGCATTATGCCATGCTGCAAGAGAGTTATTTGTACGTGGCATGTCGAGTTCGGTTCGCTCAGGTACATTCTATATTTCTATTGGAAATGAAGGTTGCACGCGACGCCGATTATTACCACGACCACGAATTCCACCAATGTAGTTGGTTTCGAAGTAGGACACAATTTCTTGTTGAATTTCATCATCATCAGTTAACTCTTCATATGCGTGAATAACATCTGATATTGGAACAAAGGCTAAAGCAGAAAAATACCTCACTTTTAAAGAGAAATCGTCATCTGTGTTGTACTTCTGTTGCAAGCCTTGAGCAACGACATGTCTGTACACATTTTTGGACAAATGGAACAAACAGCCAGTTACTCTAACTCGTGGGAAAATAGCTTGAAATGCATTCATGCTGGCCTTTTCAAAATCCATCATAATCGAGGCCGGATTGAGTCAGGGCAAAGTTCCTTCAATTTTAAGAATAAGGTTCTGTATGTATTTTCCGTCTTGTCAGGAAGCAGAGCGAATAGCTTTGGGGCACTAAAGGGACCATCTTGAATGTGCAAGGTGTATACCTGGTAGAATACCTCTGTACAGGCCTTTAACATGCCATCAGCTGCCCAATTTTGGAACCGTATCAGGTCGTTCAAGGCTTCTTCGGTGGCAAACACCAAGATCCTCTTTTCATCGTTCTTACCGCTATCCCAGTACAGGAAGAGGTCGCCGTTCTCCAAGAACTTGTACATATCTGGAATGTCAAATCCATTACGGTCTTTTGGAACAAGCGGTGCATTGTCGTTTTCCTGACGCCAGCGTCTAATATTGCGTGCAACGTTTGAAATTCCTGGAAAAACAGCTAGCTGATGGTCATTCATTTGACAAGTATGTTCAGCGATTACTGCTCGGGAAGGTTGTTGACTTTCAATACAAGCAGCCTTAATGTACGAAATTGACGCACGAACTTTGGCAGTTGCAGCGTTTGCCGGGTGGTTGTGCTGTTTATGTCTGTGCACAATGCAATGGCGTGGTCAGGATCATCTGCCATAGTATGTACCCGGGCCAAACACAGAGAACGTTTTTCACACCTCCAATAAATCTTGGATCCATCAGCATTGAGACGATGAATCTCATAGATATAATTTGAATCATCAATAAGCTTTTTCTTGCCCCTTTCAGAATAAAATAGGCGAGGCATTTTTCCTTAACGCAGCTGTTAGCGGAACCACCAACTGTGTACACGGCTATCACTGAAGTGAAAGTGAAAGTCAGTGTTGCCATCCGAAGTAATATTATTAACTTCAACTTTTAGGGGAACTTAACTTAACTCACGCACGAAAAGAGTAGGCTACGAACTTGGTGATAGGAATGAATTTGCATTGGATCAAATTGACCGGGAACGAGTTGTCTGGGAACGAATTATCCGGGGACGAATTTTTCGGGAACGAATTGACCTACAGCCGTTTCACTCTAAAGCCAAACTGATTGTCATAAGTCTGCAAGTAAGTACCTATCCTATTATAAATGACATATTTTAACACCTTAGAAAGTATACTGGCAAGTGCTATTGGCCTATAATTATTCTTATCACAGATACTAGCACCCTTATTTTTAACAACTTGCAACAATACAACTGACAAAATGGACTGTGGCAAGTACCCATGTACAGTATCATACAATTTGTGAAACACATTGTAAGCATAGGTATTATATGAGGGCTATAACATTTTAAATGTTCTGCTTGTATGCCATTTAGGACACAACTTTTGTTATATTCTAACTTATGAATAGCCTGCCAAATTTCTGAGTCAATAATTAGTAGTTCCTCAGAGCGTTCTACATTTAGGTATATATTTAGTCTATTTCCTCTCCACCCCCACCCCCGAGACAATTAAACATAGTTTTATAATGATTTTTCCACAGTTCTGCAATGTTTTTTGCACCATGTACACCCTCTATTACATTTGGCAAGTTAAGATTACTATTGTTAATTTTATTAACCTCCTTCCAGAATTCCCTTCTGGAAGTATTGCTATTACCTAATTTCCTGGTTAGAGATTCTCTTCATTTTTCCTTATAAATCTAAGAGCACCCTTGAATCTAGCACGAGTTCTATTTTTCAGTTGGAAGAGTTCCACTTGCCTAAGTTTCCCCATAGCAACCCATTCCACGAATACATTTTTAGCTACATCATACAAATCAGCACAGTATTCTGCCCACCCTGGATTAACATTTACTTTTCCCCATTTTTTATTCTTAAAGCTACTTCCACTCGCAGCCTTAATGGCATGTACAAGCTCACTGTAATACTTATTTAAGAGATCTATATGTTTTACATCATCACAGGAGGGATTCCAACAAGCCAAAGCTTCTGCAGGAATCCTCACAAGCCTTAGCAAGCCTTAGCACAAGCTTTAGCACAAGCCTTGAGTTCTGACAAGTATTCCATCTGCCATCTCTTCCATAACTGATCTTGTAGCTCTTCAAGGTACTTGAACCTTCTGGTTAACTCTTCTTGACTGCTCTGGATAGGCTCTAAGTCTACTGGCAAACTGGGGATAGTGTTAATCGTTTACCACAGAGAAAATGATTTGGTGTGAATGGCTCTGCATCCTGCATACTGTTATAAACAAAGGTGATAAGCCTGCTGTTCACCATTGCTTCGACTTCACACAAAACAGTGCAGAATTCTTCTTTGCTCAAATGAGCATTAGCCAAAAGTTTCTTTAATGGACACTTTACACTTCTTAATTGGAATCCCTCCTCTTTTGGCAAGGACCAAACTTCTTGGAGTTTCTTTGCAGCCTTTTTGAAGAGTTTTGCATTATCAGCTATGATTTTATTTAGGAAACTACTCCTGTTCACAAACCTTTTAAAGGCCAAAAGAAATACATCACTACTTAAGTTGCTTACCAACTCCAAATGGATTGCTCTGGTGGTAGCACATGCGAAAAGACATATAACCTTTGTTGGACTCCCCTTGCTCATATACACATACTGGACCCGCAACTACATCAAATGGGGCACTATAGACACGCCGTTCTCTTGGAAGTGGAGCCACCTTTTCATGATAAGGCTTTGCACTCCAACGCTTGCAAACCACACACCTATGCAAGACCTTTTTTACTACTTGTCTAATTTTGGGAATCCAAAACTGTTGTCTGATCTCTATTATCATTTCTCTAACTCCAGCATGCAACAACTTATCATGGGTATCCAGGATCAAAAGTTCCACAAAGTGCCCCCAAGAAGGTAGCAAAATTGGATGTCTTTTCTTCTCTAGAAGCCCAGAAAACTGTAGTTTACCTCCTACTCTCAATAAATCCTGATCCAAAAACACATCCAAACCTTTGAGAGCAGAATGTGTTCGAAGAACCTGTAATGAACTGCTGGTGGGCAATTTTTTCTTCACCAAATTTTTCCTTCTGCACATAGACCACCCAGTAGTGCCTGGCTAGCTGAATCTCTTTACTGTTCAGAACTCCTTCCCGTCTTGTTTCTTCCTTAATGTCTGTAAATCTATGTACCCATGCTGTCACTCTTAACAACCTTTCCAGACTGTTAATATCCTCAAGCCTTAATATGGGGTCCTGCTGCATAACTTGACAACTATTCACACTACATTATCTCATCTCATTCACCCATTCTTCTTCAGCCTGGTATTCTCCTACAATAGGCTGATTAGAAGGACAGTTTTCACTTCCAAGTTTTTGCCACTCTGGCCCATTCCACCACAAACTTGACTGTGCAAGATCTTTTACTGAAATTCCTCGTGTTGGTAAATCAGTTGGGTTTTGGGTGTTTGGACAATGCTTCCATTGCTTTGGATCTGTGTGTGTGTTTGAATTTCCTCCACCCTATTGGCAACAAATGGTTTCCATTTCCTTGCCTGGCTTCATAACCAGTGCCAAACTATAGTGAAGTCTGTCCAATAATAGTTTGAAATTTCATAAAAACTCAGAGTTTTACACCGTAACTGCAAGCCGACTAGCAATGACTGCACCCATCAATTCCAACCTTGGAATAGAAAGTCTTTTCAACGGTGCTACTCTGCTCTTTGCAGCAACCAACCTGCAACTTACTTTCTCTTCAGATGTACCTCTTATATAAATGCAAGTTGCATGAGCTTTCTCACTTGCATTACAAAAGATGTGCAGCTCCAAATTATTTGGGCTATTGGTCAACTCTCCAAAGTATCACCTTGGAATTTCACTGTCTCCAAGATATGCCATTTCTTTGAACCAATATTTCCACTTTACCATCATATGATCGGGTAACCCTTGGTCCCAACCAAGTCCAATTTCCCAGAGGCTTTGAAACCAAATGTTTTACTTTATCACAAATGGAGCCAGGAATCCAAGAGGATCAAAAACCTTTGAAGCCAAACTAAGAGCTCTACGTTTTGTCTACCTTGTCTCATTCTCAGCCAGCTCTACTAAAGATTTCCCATTGAAGGTAAACAGATCCTCTCCTTGCTGCCAAACAATGCCTGGCACCTTTGTGTCTATTGCCCACAACTCCTTAATATCAAAATCCTCAATACTTTCTGCTACATCAGTCCTACACAGGACTGACTCATAAACTGTTGTAACTGAGAATGATTGGTCTGCCATTTTCTAAGCTCCATGCTAGCCTCCCTCAATTATAGCTCTAGTCTCCATGAATATCTGTTTAGCCATTTCTGTATTATCCACTAAACACAGCAAATCATCAACATAATTTTGCTTTATGTGTTCAACAGTATTAGGATAGACCAGAATATTTCTTAAAATGGTGATATGTAGTAGTTGCCAACAGAAATGGATTAGAGCTGAGACCAAACAACACTGACTTCATTCTATACGCTTGAACCTTGGGTTCATTTTTCAACAAGTTTTTCGTATCCACCCACGGATACTTTACTGCATCTCTATCCTCTGGTTTTAACTTTATCCTCAAAAATACTTGCTTTACATCTGCAGTCAATGCTACTCGACCAAACCTGAGCCTGAGTAACAAGAAAATAAATCTGCATTTAAATTTGGCCCAGCGTCCAAACACTAATTCAAGGACACACCACCTTTCTCCTTGGCTAAACCATCAAAAACTACCCTCAGTTTGGTGGTAGTTTTATCTCGCCGCACCACTGCATGGTGTGGCAGATACTGTAATGTGCCTCCTGGCTCACCAGCTCACCTTGCACCCTTTCAGCATAGCCCTCCTCTGCATAGCTGAGGATAGCCTCATTGTATTCATTTAACAACTCCTCATTTTTCCTTAGCCTACGCAATGAAGTCTCTAACCTCCTATTAGCAAGTTGAAGGTTTGAGCTGTGTTTGCAAGAATCCTTCCAAGGGAGGCCAACTTCGTGGCAACCATCTCTAAACCCAATACCTTTATCAAATTGCTCTAAACCATCACTGTTCACTGTACTTGCCTGCTTCTCCTGTTTGTTCTTTATGCCAATGGAGTCAAGCTCCCAAAAGGCTTTCAAATGCCTTTCCAAACCATGGCTGCTTTCTTCAATCTTAACAAAAAGAGCTTTAACCTCCATTTCAGTGCCATAGCTACCATGTAGCATCCAGCCTAGCTTGCTTTCAATATCTACAGGACTTTGAGATGTGTAGATAATGTTGCCAGTGATGAAGTCCCAATAATTAATAGTCACCCCCAATCAAAAGACTATCTTCTGTTCCTTCAAACTTATTGTTACCCAAATTAATTCCTTTAACTTGCAATTCTTGGATACATGCCATATCTAAACAAGTAGTGACTACCACTTTCAAACACCACTCTTACAGCAGTTTTTCCATCATTACCAATTAATAATGCTGTAGCTGTTTGCAATAACCCCCTTTTACTCTTACTCCCTTTCATAGCAGTGGTATTTGCTACTGATGTCTCTACTTCTGGGGTAGGCATACTAGGAGTGTTTTCATACAATAATGGCTGATGCCGTTCATGGCATTTTTTGCACAAAATTTTAAACTCACAAAACCTTCCTCTGTGACCTTTCAAAAAACATGTAAAACATCCTGTGGACTTAGTTACCCTGTCATTTCTCTCCGCAACAAGTAAAGCCTCAGCCACCTCACATTTACATGACTTGTGGTTGACTTCGCAGAATATGCATTCCTTGCTGCCCTTTAAATTAGTTTCAGATGATGCATGTAGAGTTGACATTGTACCTGGGCTATTCCTTTTGGTAGGAACTTTGGTGCTTTGCCTGCCTTTGTCCCCTTGTTTAACAGCCAACTGTGCAAACTCAATTCCCTTTCGCCTTTTTAATGTTGTGCCTAAAAGGCTTAACATCTGCTCAAGGAGGATGTGCACATGCTTTGTAGAGTGTCTCCTACTTAATTCAAGCAAAATTGAGCGAGGCAATTTAGACTCCAGTATAGTGACCAACATTACACTATACCTTTCCATTCCTACACCCAAGTTGTCCAGGGACCTAGTTCTAACTTCAAATTCATTATATAACTACTGTAACTTCTTGACACTATTGGGATTATTAACAGGAGGTGCTAAAAGTTCACGGAGGTGACTTTTAATTAAGATTTCTGGCTTACCAAACAGTTTCTTTAATATATCCCAAGCCACATTATAATTAGCCTCTGTTAAAGCTAATCCTGCTATTGTATTTGCTGCCTCCCCTTCCAAGAGGAATTGCAAATAATTAAACTTCTCCACAGCACTTAATACTTGACTAGAATGAACTGCTGACTGAAAACTGTTTGCCCATCCTTGCCATTTCTGAATACTTCCAGAAAATGTTTTGAGTACAAGCCTTGGTAATTGAATTGCAAATCTGTTAACCTTAACCTCACTAACATAGTTTGTTGAGGGCTGTGTTTCATTATTAGACCTGATTTCTAACTGTACTGAACTGCTGAACTCCTTTGCTCTGTGGCGTGCTTTAATTACAGTATGTCATCAATAATCTCTTCAAAGTAAATGATTTCATTTTCCATTTCATCCTCTTCTATAAGAGCCTCAATCTTAACATTTACTTCCCTTAGAGCAACCTTTTTAGTGTTTAATATGGAAAGCTGCGCAGTAGGGCATATCATACTTTTCCGAGTCCGAATTTCACTCTGGCTAATATGTATTTTCATGTAAAATTTAATTCTAAGAGGGGTTTCTTTTTTGCAACTTTTCCCACAAATCGTGTTATCATGTTCAAAATTGCGGTTTTCTGTTCTTTTCTGTTCTATGTTGAAATACTGAATATTCAGTTGAACACAACCTCATATTTTTAACCCTTTGTTGTAATTTGTTGCCATTTAGACATTAACTTTGCTTAACTCTTACACAGGTTTAATACATACATAATTACATATATAAGAAAAAAAATCTACTCCATTTGAATCTTTGTAACCATTTGGACGCAGAAGCGAAGTTCAACATTCTCTCAATAGATGGTTCTGAGCAATTACGCCAGTTATAATTGTGAAGTAGAAGTGAGTGGATGCCATTTTTTTCGGTAAGGCCAGTCATCTTTCCAAAGACAAGGCTTACTTGGCCATAGATGGCATGAAAGTCTGGAGGGCCAAGGAGGAAGTAATGGCCTCATCAGTTGAAGCTCTCACGCAGAGGTCAGAGGAGAAGATCTCTGGGATATTCTTTGATGGCAAGCAGGATAGGAACACAAAGGTGTTGAAATATGACGAAGTGACAGGGAGCTTTCATCCTGGCAAAGTGACTGAGGAGCATTACACTATCACGTGGGAGCCTCAAGGAAAGTACCTCTTCCGTTTCACTCCTAAGGAACCTGAGGAAGGAGAAAAGCCTGCTCATAAGATCATTCAGGGCCTGCATGAGTGGCTCCTGGATCACGGAGCTGACGAGAGCCTTGTAATGATTGGACGGGACTCTACCAACACCAACATGGGGTGGTCTGGAGGCGCCATAGCCCTATTGGAGAAGATGCTGGGTCACAAGTGCACTGGATGATCTGTCAGGTCCATGTGAATGAGCTCCCCCTGAGGCACTTAATCATCGAGCTGGACAGCCCTGTAATTCCCCAGTCAGGCTTCAGTGGGCCTATTGGAAAACTTCTTGAGAAAGTGAATGAAATTGAGGTCAACTTCAACTTCAAACCAATGGAAGGAACTGAAGATATCATAGAGCTGCCAGTAGAGATAGTCAAATCTCTCTCCACAGACCAGCACAACTGCTATCTTCTGAACAAAGCCATCAAGTCTGGAAGTATCAGTCCACAGTTGGCTGGTCTCAAGTGCGGACCTCTGAACCAATCCAGGTGGCTCACTACTGCACAGGCCATCTTGTTGTTGTGGATGAGGGAGCACGGACTGAAGGGGGAGGTGTTGATGAGGCTCGAGGTCCTCACGAAGTTCTGCCTTAACTTCTACTTCAAAATGTACTACGACATCAAAATGAAGCACCACCTCAAATTTGGTCCTGCACACGTTTTTTCAAGCCTGAGGCTGCTGAGGAACCAGACTACCGAGGTCAGGAACATCATCTCTGCTGCAGTGATAAGAGGAGCTTACCACGCACATTCTGACAACATCCTGGCTTCATTCCTGTGCAGTGAGGATGAGCATCAGAGAGCTTTTGCTGTGAGCCAGATAGAGATCAGAGAAGGAAGAGGCTTTGGTGATATGACATTGAGGCTCCATAAAAATCCCAAAGTCAATCTGCAAGCCACTTCACCTGAGGATCTCATCAACTGGAAATCAGAATATTTACGAGCCTATTTTCACCTGCAAGATGACCTTGACTGAGCTCGAGGATCTCAGGAAAACCACTCAAAGTGGACGCTTTCTCTGTTCATACTCAGTCCTGCGAGAGAGCTGTACAGGAAGTCTCAACTGCTTCTCATGCTGTGTACGGTCACGAGAGGAGAGATGGGTGGGTGAGAGCCAGGATAGACCATCGAGAAATGCTCCCAGTGTTCAGATCGAAGCAGGACATACTTAAGAGCTTTTCAGGTTTGAGTGGCTGATGAAGAGGCTGAAGCCATCGTTAATGCTCATAAAAGCTGAAAGTCCTCATAAGATCATAATATAAGATCTTATGAGGCCACGCTTTTCAGGGATCCAGGAAGAATAGGCGTGTAAACCTACACGTGGAGGTGGCAAGTCTCCCGCTACTCGATCAGAGTAGAGCTGGTGAGCTGCGCCTATTCTTTGAAGAAAAACTTAAAATTCTTAAGTTTTACGTGAAATCAAAAAACATTTTCAGCACCCAGAGGTGTTGAAACACGCAAGAAAGCAAGGATGAGGTCAGAAAAGCAGCTTTTAGACTAAATCATATGCAGAACAGCTGCGCGCTTTGGTTTGGGTGCCCTGAGGCTGCGTTAGGTAGCCTTCAAATTAGAAAATCGCAATTTTGACCATGAAAATGAGATTTTTCGGAAAAGTTGTAAATAATAAACCCATCTTAGAATTAACTTTTACATAGGAATACATATTAACCACTATGTTTTTCCAAAATTTCAACCCTGAACCCAGAGTATGATATGCCCTACTGCGCAGTCACTAAGCTTAAATCCTCTTGCTCTATGGCAGAATCTTTAGTGGCAATGACCTTTGTAATTATACCTTTGTAAGCCCTTCTCTTGTTTCTAAACTTGTTCAGTTCAGCTGCACTCATCTGCAATGCAAACAAACAACTGGGCTCAATGCCAAATAAGCTGAACTGGCCAAAATACTTAACCAAACTGACCAAATTCAAATTTGCCTTCTGTCAAATAAACTTAATTGCTTGGTTGGGGGACTAACCAACCACAAGTCTGGAATACCAAAATTTCCACCCGAGTAACTGGCACACTGAAATCTGCAAACTTCGCCGACGAACAATAAAACCAAGTGCATTCCCCAAAATAATCACAAACTAGCTGTCAAGTTTCACAATTGGGCGACCAAACTTTCTATCCTGGGAAGAGCTACTTTAACTTATAGCCTAAGTTAAGCTAGACTAAAACAAACCTTACGGACTTGGAGGTCCTATTAGATCCTACCTCAGAGTTGCTGACTCGATGTGGGCCTATCTTAGGCCTCATTAACATAAAATTAAGAAAAAAAGGGGGCACTATTTATGGTCTTTCTAAATCTTGCAACAACACACCTTGCACCATTGCACAATGCAACAATCCTGTATCTAAACAACCAAACTGAATTGCAAGAGAGCTCTCAAAAGACCACGCCCGATTAGTGCCACATTCAACAAACGAGTAGAAAGGACGCTGCCAGTGCCAAAAAAATTATTCCACAAGAGCCCAAAAATGCTAGCTCTAAATTAAGTGAATTTTTCATTAACCTTACAGTTATGAGATGGATATTTATGCCTTAACTTAATATATACAAGCAATGCTGCATTAATTAGCTTAGTCATCATCAGGGCCGCCGAGAGGGCGGGGAAGCCGGGTTAAATCCCCGGGGCCCGGACTTCTAGGGGGCCCGGAAAGAGGGGGGGGGATAAAATCTAAAAATATTAATAAAGCAATTGATTAAATAACAAAGAGGAAATATAATTAATGAACATACATTTTATAGAGATTATCATACTGTATGTTTTCAATAGTGATTTGGACATATTCATATAATGCGCCTCGGTGATAGTGATTTGGACATATTCATATAATGCGCCTCGGTGATAGTGATTTGGACATATTCATATAATGCGCCTCGGTGATAGTGATTTGGACATATTCATATAATGCGCCTCAAAAGACCACGCCCGATTAGTGACGTATTCAACAAACGAGTAGAAAGGACGCTGCCAGTGCCCAAAAAAATTATTCCACAAGAGCCCAAAAATGCTAGCTTTAAATTAAGTGAATTTTTCATTAACATTACAGTTAAGAGATGGATATATATGCCTTAACTTAATATATACAAGCAGTGCTGCATTAATTAACTTAGTCATCATCAGGGCCACCGAGAGGGCGGGGAAGCCGGGTTAAATCCCCGGGGCCCGGAAAGAGGGGGGGATAAAATCTAAAAATATTAATAAAGCAATTGATTAAATAACAAAGAGGAAATATAATTAATGAACATACATTTTATAGAGATTATCATACTGTATGTTTTCAATAGTGATTTGGACATATTCATATAATGCGCCTCGGTGATAGTGATTTGGACATATTCATATAATGCGCCTCGGTGATAGTGATTTGGACATATTCATATAATGCGCCTCGGTGATAGTGATTTGGACATATTCATATAATGCGCCTCAAAAGACCACGCCCGATTAGTGACGTATTCAACAAACGAGTAGAAAGGACGCTGCCAGTGCCCAAAAAAATTATTCCACAAGAGCCCAAAAATGCTAGCTTTAAATTAAGTGAATTTTTCATTAACATTACAGTTAAGAGATGGATATATATGCCTTAACTTAATATATACAAGCAGTGCTGCATTAATTAACTTAGTCATCATCAGGGCCACCGAGAGGGCGGGGAAGCCGGGTTAAATCCCCGGGGCCCGGAAAGAGGGGGGGATAAAATCTAAAAATATTAATAAAGCAATTGATTAAATAACAGAGAGGAAATATAATTAAAGAACACACATTTTATAGAGATTATCATACTGTATGTTTTGAATAGTGATTTGGACATATTCATATAACGCCCCTCGGTGGTGTAGTGGTTAGCGTCGCTGACTACAAATCCATCGGCCCCGGGTTCGAGACCCGGTGACGGCATCCGGCGCGCAGTAAAACCTAGCTGTTCATCCTTCCACACAATAAAAAAAGTGGTTGGTAAATAAATGGATACCTGGGTGGCCTAGTGGTTAAGACCAGTGGCGGCTCGTCGGTAGACACTGCGGAACTGCAGCACCCCTAAAGTTTTTATTTACAATTGAAATAATCAAGAACAATATAAGGATGAGCTCACTGAATAACTTTTTCAATAACTTTTGAAACTTTTATTCATTGCTCAATGCTCATCCTTTTATTTCAGTAATTATTTCAACCCATTCTTAGAGACAGCACCCCTAGAATTTTTAGTCACGAGCCGCCACTGGTTAAGACGCTGGGCTGCTGGTGGGGCGTGGTTCGGATTCCACGTTAAACTGTAGGTTTAACGTGGGGTGAATAGCTTGACCTTCGTCAGAATGAACAATTCGGGCGGAAGCTAACCAAAGCTATAATCAGTTTGCTTGTTATGTACACAAAAACATTCATAATAAAATACTGAGTAAACAGGGGGGGGTCCATATACCAATCCTTCCCCGGGGCCTGTGGCAGCTCTCGCCGGTTCTGGTCATCATGTCGCTTTGGGACAACAATGGCTCTTCCTTTTCTAGATTTTCTAACACGTTGTTTCACCTATGGCCAAGGTGAGCCATAAGACCCTTGTTGTATTTGGTCTATGGCCAAAATAAGCCATAAAACCCTTGTTGTTTGGCCTATGGCCAAAGTAGGCCATAAGACCCTTGTTGTTTCAGTGTTACAAATCTGATTAATAATCTCTCTCCAGATCTGAAGTATGTGCCCCTGTCTGACCATATAATTTTTGGCACAAAATTATGTGCACAGAACCAGAAAGCAGCAATAAAAGACTGTCCTTTCCGATCATTCATTATGTCCAGACAGGTTGTACGTGTTCGTGGCACACGCAAAGAGTTAAGGGCGGATTTAGGGGGAGCGACCACCCCCTAAACCATGAAGCCTCTAACCTTAAAGGTAAAGAAAGTGAAAGAAAGGAGATCAGAAACATAAAGAAGAGACAATACAAAATTAATATATAAAGGAATGATCTCTCTGAAGTCTGAATGTGCACACTGCGTGTAGAATGGTGGACTCAATTTGTTGATACCTCTCGCCACCACACTGTTGTCAGCTGAGAAAAACTGACCAAGGCTTAGACGTGAAAAATAAACAGCTCAGAAATTTGATGTTACGTTTGGTACTTTAATAAAGTTGTAGATGTACCCATGGCCGTAACTACCTATGAGGTCACCGAGGTCCGGACCTCGGTAATTATTTCCTAAAAAAAAAAAAAGAGACTGAACCGTTCTCCGTGTATGAAACGCATATTACTGCTTTTCTTTTGAAAAGAGGGAGCGTCGAGCGTGTATTAAACATTAGAGGGCTTTTATTATAGACAAGGGTTTTGTGTTTAGTGTATAGCTTGGGTTGTGTTTGTAGATGTCATTTTGGTCTGAATTTTGCTCGTCCTGCCGCGCTCGAAAAAAATCTGGACCTCACTAATTTCTAAACCCTAGTTATGGCCCTGGATGTACCCCTTTCGTGGTTACTTTTTAAGCAATGTACCAGATACGTGCCAATGTATTATAATAGGTTCTGGAAGGTGACCCCCCACCAAAAAAGAATTGTGCTCTGAATCCGCCCCTGTAAAGGGTACAGTGTACATATATAAACTTTGCCTTCCTTTCAGTCCAGTTGCTCTTCAAAACTTGAATTCACAACTCTAGTGAAGCCAATACCCGTAGTTTTGATGAAGTAAATGTTACACGTCTTACAGGTAGATTTGGAAGGTTTCGGGTTTTGAAGGAATCTGCTCTGTTTGCAAGGAATGCATTGTCTAAGAGTTTGTTTACTTTACCTGGTGTATTTTATGGTGTGTGTATGTGCCTGTTGATGAGATCTGTTAAATGATTCTTCCTTAAAAGAAGAATTGGGTGCTTGAAGTTGTATGTGTAATATTATTGAAAGCGCTGATGGTCTTAGTAATAGCACCCAATTTCCCAGCCTTTCTCTTTTTTAATTGTTGAAATTCATCAGTGTCCATGTTTAAGTCAAAATAGTTTAACTAGGGATTGTAATGAAGTACGAAGGTGAGAAGAAATTGTCAGAGATGGGAGACCAAATAAATTAAGTTATCAGACAAAAAGGCAATTTTTTAATTTATTTAAACCCAGAGTATTTAATTAATGTCTAGATTTAGTCCAATAAGTACCCTAAGCCTAGGCCCTATATTAATAAATGTAAACAGAGTGGAGACTAGGCCTAACCTCAGGCTAAAGTAACTCCCATCAAATATTTAAATAAGGCTTTGGCTAAGGCTTTAAGATTGTTTGAAAGAAAAAGTATGTTTAATTCTGGTTAATCTCTATGTTGCACTCAGTTCTAAGCTTGTAACAACAACAACAACAAGCACTTTATTTCAGACTTAACAGATACAAACATTATACAAGTGGTCCATAGAAGGTTAAGAGATCTTGGACTAGTCTAGATAGAAAGGTATTAATGTATAAAAAACGTTGCACCAACTCATATTTGTGAAAATGATTGTATTTTTTGAGGATTGTTAATTATTTTTAAGTTGTAAAATTGTCGAATTTTACGCGTAAAATCGCGCGCGCGGCATTCGCGCAATGTAAACACAAAATATCGGACCTTATTTCATCAAAATAATCAATTAAAATTCCGCTTTTTTAACAAAACGATGCTTGAAACTTATTGTAAATGCATTATAGATGTTTATTAGTGTATTATTTTGTATTTTTTAATGATATTTACCTATAAAATGTGTATTAAATTAAGTTATTTTATGATGCGTTCATTTAATTGTGTTTATTTTCAGATATTTCATAAAAATTGGTAAAAAACGGAAGTCTGCGGTGTTAACTCGAAGTGATAGTGCCAAAAAATTCAGTGGCCAGCCTTCCCCTTTGGATAAAACAGAGCCTCCTACCCTCCGCCAAGTTATTCAGTACAGTTATTTCCTCCAAAACAGCCACCCGGACTTGAAAGACTATAATATTGCTAAAATGATAGCAAAGGATGTGATTGAGATCTGGCAGGCAGTGAACCCGCGGCTGCCCCTGTATGAGGAATATTATGTAGTGAAATTGGTGGATAAAGTGTGCTTCAAGAAAGCAAAAGAGATAAACAGGAAATCTCTTTCTACAGTCCAGGAGCAGAATCTGGAGGAAAAGCTGGATAAACTTTTTGACATTTCTGTTTGCACCTGTAAGCTACCTGTTCGTCCCCGTGATGACAATGCTGTGAAGTGCAAGAAAGAAAATTGTCAAACACAGCACATAATCTGCACTTGTCCTCCCAGTAAGAAGGTAATGCTATTATTTTTTTAACTTTTAACTGGCCTAACTTAGTGCGATTAGGTGCCTTTTAAATGGAAGGAAATTCAATGCTTGTAATTGAAAAATATCCGCATTCTCCCCCTGTAATCTTCCTTCCCCCTCCCCCTGGTAATAGAAATTAATAATAAATTTTTTTTCAGGATTTTATCTCTTATTTTAGATCCGCTATTTAATATACTTTAATATTTCAGGTTCCAGTAGAGGAGAGGGAATACTTGAGAGATCAGAGGGCCAAAATAGGACCCAAGGGCTCTTTCCAGCTGGGATCTGTGGATAAAGCTGCTGTGAAGAGAGACCAGAGGGCTGCAGCTGAAGCAGAAAGATTACAGAGCCAGATTCAACAGCAACAGGAAGTGGATTTGGCCACTTTTGCCTCCACACCTTCACAAGATATTTCTTTTGAATCCAGCTCAGGAGAATCAGGAGAGGTAATATATATTTTTTCTTATATCTTATCCCATTTTTACCCAAATTTATCCCTACTTTTTGTCCCTATTTTCCCCCTTTTTCCCCCATTTTCGCTTTAGTAATTTATTCTTTTTTTCGCCCATTTTCGCCGACTTTTTACATGAATTTTTACCCATTTTTTCCCCCTATTTTCCCACTTTTTCCCCCATTTTCGTTTAAGTAATTTATTCTTATTTCCGCCCATTTTCGTCGATTTTTACCCATATTTTTCCCTACTTTTTCCCCTATTTTCCCCCATTTTCGCTTTAGTAATTTATTTTTATTTTCATTTCAGCCATCTGGTGGTGAAGCTGAAGAGTTCAAGCCAAGGAGGCACCCAAGTGGAGGTTACAGCTTTTGAAAACCCCCAGATATGCCATGGAACTGATCAGGGGTGATGTTTCTTCCAATCTTGGGGCAAGTCTTGCTAATGCCTTCCTTCTGGACTTACAAGCTATGGACCTGCTTAAGCCTGGCCTTGATGTGAAACAGATAATAGTTGATAAATCGAAAATGGACAGGGAAAAAGCTAGAATGAAAGTGAAAAGTGATGAAAAGCACAATGAGGGTCTGGAAAAGTTAGTCTGTATTGGGGTTGATGGGAAAGTTGACAAGGACACTTTGCTGTACAGAGAAGTTAAGGATGAAAATGGGGAGACTAAGCTGAAGAAAGGAAAGGGACAAGAGCACCATTTGACTTTCACAAAGGAGCCGGGAACTGAAAGTGGAGCATATCTTACTCACAGAGTCATCCCAATTAAAGGTGCGACTGGAGTTCTTCTTGGTGAAGAAGTTGCTAGTGTCTTGGAGGAGTTTAACAGTGTTCATACCCTGAAAGCTGTCCTCCTTGACAACACAAATACAAACACTGGCTGGGAGGGAGGCCTTGTAACAGCTTTGGAAAATAAAATTGAGCGGAAATTGCACACCATTGGCTGTTCACTCCATCAGAATGAGTTTCCTTTCAGAGCTGTTTTCAAGCATCTTGATGGCAGTACCAAAAGTCCCACTGCTTTCACTGGTCCGCTGGGAAAACTCTGTGAAATTGACTACCAAGGTCTGCCACAAGTGGAATTCACCAAACTCAGTGGCCCCCTGGATGACATGGAATTTGCTGAGGAGACACTGAATGATCTCAGTAGCGACCAGAGGCTTCTTTTGGAGTATGTGCTTGGAATTTCCAGGGGCAAAGTCAACCCAAGATTTGCTGCCTGGAAAATTGGACCATTAAACCAGGGCCGGATTAACCATTAAGCAAAATAAGCCCGTGCTTAGGGCATCAAGGGAAGGGGGGGCACCACAGAAATTTTCCATTGTCGGATTTACCATGGATTTATTATACTATTATAATCGCGGCTTATAGCCTATAAGCTGTTGAAAACTGAATTATATATATTCATTTTCTTTTCTAAGTGATGTGCCACATAATGTCACCACTTCATCATCTACTGAAATTGAAAGGTATTCTCAGGGTTGTAAAAAGATGATTGATGCTTACCCAGAGGACTTGAACACTAATTTCTCTGCTGAGCTTCAGCAGTTTCACTCATATGTGTGCCATAAGTTCAGTGCAAAAAAAAATGTAAAAACAAGATTCAGTCATGCTGAACTTTATAAAATAATTGTAGAAGACAATATTGAGTGTGCCTTCCCAAATGTAGAAATTGCCTTTCGTATATTTTAACATTAATGGTCACAAATTGCTCAGCTGAGCGTTCATTTTCTCAGTTGAAGTATATTAAAAATACCAACAGAACAACTATGCAACAAGGCAGGCTGGATGCCTTATCTCTACTAAGTATAGAAGCAGATGTGTTACGTAAGATTAGTTTTGAGGATCTGATCAAAGACTTTGCAATTAAAAAAGTAGGAGAAAACTTTTAAAATATAAATGAAGTGGAAGTATACAAAAATAAACATTATTTTCCATCTTACTGTAAGTTTTGTTTCATTTCAAAAAATAAAATTTTATTTTATGGTTTATTTTTGTTTATATTTTGAATTACATATATATGGGGCACCAAAATCTTTTAAGTGCTTAGGGCCTCTAAAGGTCTTAATCCGGCCCTGCATTAAACCATGCAAGATGGTTGACTTTGGCAATTAGATTGATGTGTCTGTGGACCAGAGGTGCTTACCCTCCAGAACTACAGGATAAGCTTTACCATGCCATCAAGTTCATTGTGGAAGTGTATGCAGTCAGTTGGTTTGAGATCAAAAAGGACAGCAAGTTCCACAATCAGCAGCTGTACATCTTCAACATGATCCAGAGGATCAAGCAGCAGTCTGAGGAAATCCAGGGTGTTGCTTTCAAGAACCTGACGTACAATGCTTTTGCCTTGCTGCCCGAGAATGTGCTGTACTCCATGATGAAGTCTGATGACTTGGAAGTGAGAGAAGCTGCTCTCAAGAAAATTCTGTCCATCAGGTAAGCATTTATTAATTTTAAAAAATGTGAACAAAAAAATTCGATTATGGGGATTTATTTAATAAAAAAAAGGCCCGAGTTCTATAAATCTCCATAATCGAATTTTTTTCCACATTTTCTTATCCCAATTCCCCCCCTCCCCTCTGATAATGGAAATAATCTTACCTTCTTTCTGAAAAAAAATTCGATTATGGGGATTTATAGAACTCGGGTTTTTATTTTTTATTATTTAAGTTTAATTTAAATCAGCAATTCTGAGACTAATAGGGATTAAATCTTAAACTGGAATAAAAAATAAATTAATTATTACACTGGGGAACAAATTTCAACTTTTTGTCTATTGAATTAGATTTGACAGTTAGTTCTAGGTAATTTGGGTGCGCTGAGCACGAATTTTTACTCGGTTTTGCTCTATCAGGTCCTGATTTTGCTCAACACCCCTCCTCTTTCGTCGTATTCATAAAAAGGTTTTTTTCTCAATACTCGCTAAGTCTTTTTGCAGTTACACATTATGCAACTAGGTTTTTATCTAGGTATTTGTACCTATTGTTATGGTATTGTTGTATTATGTATATTTTTATATGTAACACCCTAAAAATATTTTTAATTTTGTCATTTTTAACCCATTTTAATATTAGTAAATTAAGCTAAAAATATCATAGAATTCTAAAATTTTCTCGAGCGTTCCTGTTCTCTGTAGAGTATTCTAGAGGGACAACTAAAATATATAAAAGCGACTCGTTTCCGGAGTTAATCAGTCAATTCAGTCAGTCAGTCAGTTGAGTTAGTTAATTAAGTTTGGGCATTAACATAATTTTGAATTGGCATATGATTTAGTGAGTAATTTTGTCATCGTGATTTAATATAGTTGATTTAATTAGACGTAATTTATATTGTACCTACTCATCCGTGTTTCTAGTTTAATTTCATAGATTGTAAGTACCTATTTCATAATAAGTACCTATTTAAACTAATTTTTGTGTTTATATTTCAGATTTTCTTAAATTTATATGAATTAAGGGCTTTAAATACCTTTACAAATTGGCAGAACAATCAAGCAATATGTCATCAAGCACTAGAAAGTTCAAATGCAAAAACAACCCTGATTCCTTCTATTATATATGTGGAAATTTTACACTTCCACATCAACGAGCAAATATAACTGACTTCGTAAAAAGAGCTTACTTAGCTTATTTTGGCATAAAACTAGGGGACCAAGATAAATCGTGGGCTCCACATAAAGCCTGCACTATATGCATTGAAAGACTGCGACATTGGACGAAGGGTTCGGATTCAAAAATACCTTTTGGAGTTCCGATGGTAAGTTTATGATTTCATAAAACTACGTAATTTAATCACTAGTATACTGTAACTTACCTAAATGTAATTGTAACTTAGGTACATAAACAAAAACTTACAGAAAATGTTTATAAGAATCTCAAATATTGCATAAGGTTGAAACACATAGAAATGTTAAATGTTTGGGTGATAACTTTTGATAAAATTCATAAAAACAAGTCTCTCGTCGCTTTTGTTAACGCTTTACAATTTTTTTTCCATATCAGGTGTGGCGAGAGCCTACTAACCACGAGACCGATTGCTACCTTTGCTTTGTCAAGACTTCGGGCTTCACTAAGAAAAATAAACATTGTATCGAGTACCCAAATTTCGACACCGCGATACGACCTGTGCTACATTCAAATGAGATTTTGACCCCAGCGTATTTGAAAGTCAAAACGATCCGCAAAAGTTTAACCAGGCCGAGTTGAATGATCTTGTAAGGGATCTAAATTTGCCAAAAAAGGCTGCGGAAATTTTAGCTTCAAGACTTAAAGAGAAAAACTTGCTTACTTCAAACACATACATTTCATTTTACAGAAAAAGAGAAGAAGAACTTGTTAAATATTTTAGAACAGAGGATAGTTTAGTATATTGCTGCGACATAGTTGGTTTGTTAAAGAAGATGGGGGTTGAGTCTTACGATGCAAATGATTGGCGCTTGTTTTTAGACAGTTCGAAAAGAAGTCTTAAGTGTGTGTTGTTGCATAATGGCAATCTATACGGCTCGATACCGATTGGGCACTCAACAAAATTAAAAGAAAAGTATGAACATATAGAAAAGGTTTTAAATCTTATCAAATATAGGGAGCACGAGTGGATCATATGTGTTGACTTAAAAATGGTTAATTTTCTGCTAGGACAACAAGGAGGGTATACTAAATATCCCTGCTTCCTTTGCTTATGGGACAGCAGAGCCAAGGAAGAACATTATTTCAAACAAATCTGGCCAGCACGAACATCACTTACTGTCGGAGAAAAAAACGTAATTAATCCACCTTTAGTGAGCAGAGATAAAATCATATTTCCTCCTCTGCATATAAAACTAGGCCTCATTAAACAATATGTAAAAGCTTTAGATACGAACGGCGAGTGTTTCAAATACATAACTTCAAAATTTCCAAGTTTAAGTTATGAAAAAATCAAGGCGGGAATTTTCGACGGTCCACAAATAAGAACAATGATTAAAGACAGCAATTTTCCTAATGTCATGAATGAACGCGAAAAAAATGGCTGGTTCTCATTCGTGGACTTGATAGAAAACTTTTTAGGCAATTATAGGGCAGATAACTACGAAGAAATCGTAAAAAAAACTTTTAAGGGACTACAAAGAGTTAGGTTGCAATATGAGCATAAAAATGCATTTTTTGAATAGCCATCTTGACCAATTTCCAAGTAATTTAGGTGATGTAAGTGACGAACAAGGGGAGAGATTCCACCAAGATATCAAAATTATGGAGGAACGGTACCAAGGCCGCTGGGATTCCCACATGATGGCTGATTACTGCTGGTGCTTGAAAAGAGACCTGCCATCAACAAGCAAATACGCTAGAAAGTCTTACAAAAGAAAATTTTTGCCACAGTGAAAGCTTCATATGTTGTTTTTTTTTATTTTAAGTCATTTCTATCGTTATAATGTAATTTTACTGTAGTTTGAACTGCTTGTATTCATGAAACTTGAAAAAAAAATTTAACACATGACTTAATTTTTTAGTCCTAATTTGAAAAATCTGGAAAATGGCACATAGGCTGTCGACAAGAATCAGGACCTGATAGAGCCAAACCGAGTTGAAATTCGTATTCAGCGCACCCAAATTACCTAGAATCAAGTGTCAGATATCATTCAATAAAATACGTGTTGCCCAGTGTTATTCTTTCAGAAGTGGGAAGCCAGCCAAGAAGAGGCTGAAGAAGATCACAGCCATCAACATTGAAGCTACCCACTGGTCAGAACTAATCAACCTTTCTCAAAGTGGCATCTGTGAACCTGCTCTCACAGAAGACTTTTCTGACCAGGAGCTTCAAGAAGCATTGCTGAATGGCACCAAGCTGGAGCTGCCTGATCTGCCTTCACATTCTCAGAGTGTTGAAAGGGCCGTGAAGCTGACATCTGAAGTTTCCCATACTGTTTATGGACTCGAATCAAGGCACAAACACATTCTGGCCAAAGCCCTAAGCCGCCAGATGAGGCGTTCCTTTGCTTCTAAGGGCTCTTACAGTGAAAATTACGATGATCTTGGGATCTAAATGTGTCTATTTGACTCTGTACATGTTTTTTTTACTTTTTTCAATAAAATTGGAACTTTGTTCAGGATTTTTTTTATGAAAATACCATGATTTTTTTTGGCCGAAAATTGCGAAAATGCGGTATTTTTCGGTACGATTTTTTGACGATTTTTGAAACGGTTTCCTCAAAAAACGGTTAAAGCTAGGGATCTGAAATTTTTTGTCAGTTATTATCATATTAAGCCCTGACTATCTCGACTAGTCCAAAGTCGATATCTAAAAAAATGCGGAAAATCAACCTACCTTAATGAATAATGAAGATACAGTTGCTTACACCAATGTTTCCAGATTTGAGATCTGTAAAATATATCAGAGATCAGTTCACTAACCATGGCTTCTGTTATCTTATTGACTGACTCACTCACCAAGCCTAGTGATAAGACTAAATACAAAATTGCGTATGACACTGGCACAGTTAGGTACCTTATTGACTACAAACAGCATATTGACACTAGAAGGAGCACCATTTATAAATCTTGGAGTCCTTAGTAAACTCCTAAAAATATTATTATATGCAACATATAATTTCCTCAAATTATACATCCTGTAGTTCTACCACAAATGAGCTGTATACAGTGGAGTACAAAAAGTTTTGAACAAAATCAATTTAACATCTAATGTACACATATGAAATTCTCTAACCAAAGTATTTCCCTGAGCATATAATTGTCTACATTGCCTTAGAATATCACAGTCATCTGAAAGAATATCAGTTAGTATGTGGCCAAAATACTTAGTCTGGGTTATTTCTGACAGCACCATACCATTCAATTGAAATTTAGGAAATTTTATATACTTGTAGGCCTTGGTCCTCTGAGGTGACGTGTGTGTATATATATATATATATATATATATATATATATAGTCTAAAGTCACTAAAGGAAAAAGTCACTAAAAGAAAGCTGAATGGCAACACAAACGGATAAACAAAGCAACGCGGGCTGTTCGTTTGGTTTTGGCTGGACTAGAGCATGGTTATTCATATCTGACTAAATCGTTGGTTCTAAGTTTAATTTGGTGATGTTTCTAAGGTGACAAATGGGGTAGGAAGTTGTCAATAAATAATAATAGTTAGGGGTAATGTCTATAGCTTCTAAATTAGTAAAGTTAGAGAGTTTAGGTGGACTGCTTTGTGGGACGCAGGAACTCTATGGTAGGCCCTAAAGAATATCTAATTCAACGCACCGATAAGTGCCTTTGTTGTTGTTTAGAAGGCTAGTAACTTGTCGGGGTCACTAACCCCAAGTTATTATATCCTCATAATCATAACATGACTTTTAGCAGGATTATACTTTATGTCGTTATCCTTCCCATACTTTTCACAAACCTTCAAAAGTGTGCTGAGCCCTTTTACAGATGGAGAAATAAGAACTAGATCATCTGTATAAACAAGATGATTAACAATCATTGTACCAATATAGCAGCCAATTTTACAGGTGTTCAGCACAACAGATAGATTATCTATATAAACATTGAATAAGTAGGGGGATAATATCTCTCCCTGCCTGACACCATTGGCCACAGAGAATAGCTCTGAATTAACCCCACCACATCTCACAATCATTGTCTAGTGATTAGACCAGAATATTAATATACGGAGCAAGTAACCAGGTACATTACGATTTACAAGTTTCATGAATAATTTGTCATGATTAACACTATCAAATGCCTTAAAGGCATCCAGGAAACACAAAAATACATTAGCATCTACAGTTTGGTATTTACAGACCATTTCCTTCAAGGTATACACACACATATCAGTACTATGTTTCTTTTTGAAACCAAATTGGTTATCACTAGTATACAGGTAACATTCAAGTCTATTAATGAGCATATACTCAAACACCTTAGACATAATACTGGCTGTGATACCCCACTAAGTTATTTAGGTTCTAGCAAACAAACAAAGGCACTTACCCGGTGCGTTGAATTGGATATTCTTTGGGCCTACCATAGATTCCTGCGTCCCACAAACAGCCTACCTAACTCTCTCTAACTTTACTAATTTAGAAGCTACAGACATTACCCCTAACTATACTTAAGTACTGAGAACTTCCTACTCCATATTGTCACCTTAGAAACACCACCAAATAAACACTTAGCACCAACTATTAGGTTAGATACGAAACCATGCTCTTGGCCATCCAAAACAATATGAACAGCCCGTTGCTGCGTTTATCCCTTCGTGTTACCATTCAGCTTAGATTTAATGATATTTTCCCTTTAGTGACTTTAGACTATATACATATATATATATTACACACACGTCACCTCACTCCTCCCCTACAAGTTTAGTCTGTCAGGGGGGTGAGAGACCCTAGACGACCTGCGGAGCGGGGTTGATGTAGTAGGATTAGGTGCAACCTGCATAGGCGAGCGAATTGAACCATTTTCCGGAGGATCGGTTCTCTCTTCCGGAAGACTCTGGTCATTCTGCAATTCACGTTCCCATATCTGGTCCTGATGGCGTTTAATAGAACGACCATCTTCTAGTTGGCACTTGAAGGAAACAGGGCTCGTTCTCTCCTGCACAGTTGCAGGAACCCATTTTGGTCCAGCCCCATAGTTGCGAATCATAACTGGATCATTAGATTGCGCTTCTATAACTCTCCCTTTTTTAGTGTCATGGTACAACTTCTGTTTTGCCTGCTGGCGTAAAACTCGTTGTTGTAACGTTTCATTTGGACGTAACAAATCGAAAACAACGAATTTCCCGGCCAATCATAAGTTTAGAAGGAGACACCCCCGTCGTTGTGTGAGGTGTTAGTCGATATTTAAACAAAAATTTATCAAACACCACTTTCATTTCCTCCCCACGAGAATGACGCAAGGCTGACTTGAAAGTACGGACCATGTTTTCCGCAAGACCGTTAGTAGACGGGTGGAAAACACTAGACCGAACATGTCTAATGCCATTTAGGTGGACAAAAGAACAAAATTCCTCACTGGTAAAACAAGTACCATTGTCGGAAACCAGGACTACGGGTAAACCCTATCGAGCGAAACACGAACGGAGTAAGCGAATAGTAACACCCGAAGTCGTGGAAGTGGTTGGAAAATTTCCACCCACTTAGAGTAGGCGTCTACAATGACTAGGAAATAGGTATTATTTATAGGACCTGCATAGTCAACATGGATCCTATGCCACGGTATAGTAGGCTATTCCCAAGGATGAAGTGGACTTTTCCTTGGGAGATCTCTGTTTTCTAGGCAGCTTTGACAGGAACGAACCAATGATTCGAGTTCTCCATCTAAACCGGGCCACCAGAAATAAGCTCTACCAGCTCTTTCATTTTTGTTGCCCCCATGTGTTCAGTGTGAAGTTCCTTCACTAAATTCGACCTGCCTTCATTTGGAATTATCACTCTGTGGCCCCATAAGAGACAGCCATTTTGGATCGAGAGGCCAGACTGACGTTGATAAAAAGGCTGTAATTCACTCTCGACCTTAGTAGGCCAACCAACTGAGCAGTAATGGATGACCCTAGACAGAATAGGGTCTGATTTTGTCCACTGCTCTATTTGTACCGCAGATACTGGAGTGGATTCCAAAAACTCCACTAAGTGAACCCATTCTGTAGGTATAGGTACACATTCATTTAGATTTTCTAGAGGCAACCTACTTAGCTCATCAGCCGTACCTAGAAGTTTGCCTGACCGATGTACTAAGTCAAATTTATAGGCTTGTAGAATCAGTGCCCATCGTTGAATCCTACCTGAGGCCATAACTGCAATATTTTTATTAGGTGAAAATAAACCTAAAAGAGGCTCATGGTCAGTAATTAGTTTAAATTCATGACCCCATAGATAGAAATGAAATTTTTTTACTGCAAATACTAAGGCTAAGGCTTCACGTTCAAGTTGTGCATATCGTCTTTCCGTCTCAGTTAGTGTTCTAGAAGCAAAACAGATAGGCCCATCTACACCATCAATGTGGTGAGATAACACTGCCCCAATTCCATAAGAACTGCTATCTGCTGAAACTATGAGATGAAGTTTAGGATCATAATGCACTAGGAGAGTGGACTTTAGTAGTACGTCCTTTGAAACCTCAAATGCTTCCTCTTGTGTTTTTTCCCATCTCCACTGTTCCCCAGATCGTAATAGCTTATTTAGGGGTTCAAGGAAAGTCGATGCATTAGGCAAAAAATTTCCTATAAAAGTTTAGGAGACCTAAATAAACTTGTAACTGTGTGATGTTTTGTGGAGGTGGTGCATTTTTTATTGCTTCTAGTTTATCCACCGTTGGATGAATGCCTGAGGCATCTATGCGGAACCCTAAATATGAAACCTCGTTAGTGACCCACGAACACTTTTCTTTCTTTAGCTTAAGTCCAGCATCCCGGAGTCTTTTTAGAACTGTGGTTAATCTAGTTAGGTGTTCTTTTTTAGACGAACCTAAAATGAGGACATCCTCTAGAAAACAAAGTAACCCCGGAATGTGACCTAGAACTTGGTCCATTGTCCTCTGAAAAATACCCGGAGCCGATGCTATTCCATAGCATAGCCTATTGTACTTATGTAGGCCTCGGTGCGTATTTATGATAGTTAGTTCTTTAGAATTTTCATCTAAACTTAGTTGAGCATAGGCTTGGGACATATCTAGTTTTGTGAAATATTTACCCCCAGCAAGAGAGCTAAATAATTCATCAGGCTTGGGTATAGGGTAACAATCTAGAAGGACGGCTCTATTTGCTGTTAAACGGTAATCCTCACATAACCGCACGGACTTGTCCGGTTTTAGTACAGGAACTACTGGGGCAGCCCACTTAGCGTGCGTGACTGGTTCGATAATTTTATCTTTGAGCAGCCTGTCAGTTTCTAAATCTACCTTCTCCCGCAGTGCATGCGCAATTGAACGAGCCTTACAAAATTTTGGAGTTATATTAGGATCTACTTTTATACAGACCTGATGGCCTTTTAGGTTGCCTACTTCAGGCCCAAAAACAGAAGAAAACTCCTTTAACAATGAGTCTATGTCCGACGGATATGAGAGTGTATGCACATCTGCCTGACCCTTTGGCAAAATTTTGTCAATCGGCATTTTCAAAGCATCAATCCAATCACGGCCTAGTAGAGTAGGCCCTTGCTCATCCACCACTAAAAGAGTTAAGGGATGAGACAAAGTTTTCTGGTTGAGTGTAACTGTGACGGATGCTTCTCCATAAATAGGTATTTGTATGTCCCCGTATTTTTTTAATATGGTTTTAGATGCATGTAGTTTAGGTATATTTTTGAAAGTTTTGTCAAAAACTGTTTTGGACATGACAGTTTGGGCAGCACCTGTACCTAGTTCTAGAGGAACTGTAATTCCATTTAGGCCTACCTCTACAATATATGGGCCTGTATTATTACCACTTTGCTGTTCATAAAATAGGTACTCCACTCCAGTGTTCGAAGTATTTCCCCTTTGAGGATCTACACTAGAAATGTTAAAATTAGAATTTTCGCCCTTTGTTTTCTTTGAAAAACATACTTTAGCTATGTGGCCTATTTTACTACAGTTTCGGCAAACTGCTTCTTTAAAAGGGCAGTCCTTCTTCCAATGGTGTTTTCCACACCCCGTACATGGCTTGGAAGGCTTTTCCTCCTGTTTAGCATTTGAATTAGTAGGCTTAGTCGTATTTGCCGCATACCTTTTATTTGCCTATCTAGTAGGCTCATTAGGTCTGCCAGGCCTAGAAGATTTAAAGCTATTTACGTGTTGGGCTTTACTACTGTGACTGCCAAAAGCTCTACCATCTTTAGCAGCTGCTTCTCTAGCCGCAGCTATTTCTACAGCCTGACTAAAAGTTAGGTCCTGGATAGCTAATAGGGCTCTCTGGGTAGACTCCTCTTTGAGACCCTGTAATGAGTCTTTACTAATTATTGTTTTCTGTGTAACAAGTCTTTACTAATTATTGTTTTCTGTGTTTCAGATCTATACTATGTTTATGTTGAATAAAGCCTCAAATTGGCCTTTACTTTATCTCTAGCCCGCTAACAAACGCGGCACCACAATTTATTCAACATTTCAATCAGCCAATCAGTCGGCCTTTCAGATACAGCAAGCAAATATTCATCCAGTAATCTTACTATATCATGGAGAAGGTGATTCGCCCGGATAAATTTATTACTTCTCCGAATTCTCCCCAAGCTGGGAAACTATGGAAATTATGGTCGCGCGGATTCAAATATTTCTTGAGTACTATCGCCGAACACAACCCCAATAAATTGGAGGTTCTATTCATACATATCGGCCCCGATGTCGCTGATATCATTCAAGACTGCTCTACTTATGAGGATGCCATGGCAGCCTTAGAGGCCACCTACGTCAAGAAGCCAAACGAGGTATGCGCTCGCCACCTGTTGTCCACCCGTCACCAAAAGCCCGAGGAAACCCTCGATGAGTACTTGCAAATTCTTCAACAACTAGCCAATGACTGCAACTTCAAATCGGTTTCCGCCGACGAAAACAGGAGTTCATCTGTGAGAGACGCTTTCATCCGAGGAATTAGAGATAGCGCCATCCGTACCCGCTTACTCGAAAATGACACACTCTCACTGGAAAAGGCTATCGTCCAGGCTCGAACATTAGATCAGGCCCAGAAAAACTCAGAATCGTACCTCACTCATTACGGTGCTGTTGCAGCCACTGGCTCTCGCCACGAACCGTCGCCGACTACTGACTCTGCCCGGCCTGCCTGCGTCCAAGAAGACGATCTCCCAAACTCTTCAGCCGCTACGAATTTCGACAACAAAGCCGCTCTGTGCTTCTTCTGCGGGTCTCGACGCCACCCACGAAGCAGGTGTCCAGCAAAGGATTCTATCTGTGCGAAATGTGAAAAGACCGGCCACTGGGCCAAAGTCTGCCGCTCAAGTACTTCCTCGGCACGTCAAAAACAGGATAAAACCACAGCGTCTCATTCAGCCGCAGCATTAGCGACCATTAGTACCACTCTATCGTGTAGCTCCTCCATGCCTACCAACTCAACAGTCGATATCCTCGTCAACGGCCGTTCGTGTCTCGCCTTGTTGGATACTGGCAGCTCGGACAACTTCATTCGTGAGGATCTAGCCAAACACTTAGAGCTGCCCATTCTTCCGCACTCGGGCGTCGTATCAATGGCTTCGCCTAATCTATCCGCAGCCATCTCAGGTCGATGTACAGTGAAGGTTACGATGGGAGACCGCGACTACGAAAAGCTCGAACTATCCGTCTTGTCGGATCTGTGCGCTGACATAATACTCGGTACCCCATTCTTAATCAGACACAAGGAATTGAACATCAATTTCGGAGGTCCGGAGCCAGCACTCCATATATGCGGCCTTACTCGATCAAGAATTTCAGCCCCACCACTATTCGGCAACTTAACTGCCGATTGTCGTCCCATCGCCACGAAGTCCAGACGATTTTGCTCTGAGGACAAAATTTTCATTGGGAAAGAAATCGAAAAGCTACTCAGGGATGAGATAATTGAACCCAGTAACTCACCCTGGCGTGCTCAAGTAGTCATCACATCTACCGAAACAAAAAAAAAACGCATGGTAATCGATTTCTCTCAAACCGTCAACCGATTTACCATGCTAGATGCATATCCTCTTCCGCGAATCGATGATATAGCCAACAAAGTCTCACAACACAAATACTACAGCGTAATTGATCTGTCAAGCGCATACTACCAGGTAGAAATCGATCCGTCTGAACGACCTTTCACAGCATTCGAGGCTGACGGAAATCTATACCAATTCAGAAGGATCCCTATGGGAGTAACTAACGGAGCCGCGGCCTTCCAGCGCGTCATGAACGAATTCATATCCTCGAACAACTTATCATCAACATACGCCTACCTCGACGATCTCACCATCTGCGGAACCACTTGGGAAGAGCACGATGAGAACCTTCGACATTTCTGGGAAGCCGCTAAACGAGTAAATCTGAGTCTAAACAAGGAAAAATGCAAGCTTTCGATGACATCAGTGCACCTGCTCGGATATTCTATCTCTCATGGCGTATTGCGGCCCGATCCCGAACGCCTCCGGCCACTACAAGAACTTCAAACTCCTCGCAACAAGTCGTCTCTACAACGCGTAATCGGACTATTCGCATACTATGCTAAATGGATTCAGAACTATTCCCTCAAGATCAAACCTCTGCTCAACGTTTCATCATTCCCATTAACTCGCGAGGAAGTATCAACGATCCAAACACTCAAAGATGATATCTCGAAAGCTGTCGTCGGTTCAATCGATGAAGAACTGCCGTTCACTGTGGAGACGGACGCTTCCTCTTCAGCAATCGGAGCCACCCTCACCCAGAACGGCCGCCCGGTGGCGTTCTTTTCTCGCGCTCTGAATAACACAGAACGTCGCCATCACATCGTTGAAAAGGAGGCATACGCTGTAATCGAATCCATTCGCAAGTGGAAGCACTTCTTAGCTTATCGACACTTTACTGTCGTCACCGACCAGCGGAGCGTATCTTTCATGTTCGATGGAAAAGCTACTGGTCGTATTAAGAACGATAAGATTCTCCGTTGGCGTGTAGAACTAGCCGGCTACTCATTCACAATAAAATACAGACCGGGCCCCGAGAACCGAGCCGCAGACGCATTGTCGCGATCCTTTTGCGCTGCTACTCCAAGAATATCCCTCGCCCAGCTGCATGTTAATCTGATACACCCAGGAGTCCGCCGAATGACTCATTTTGTGAGAGCTAGGAACCTACCATTCTCAGTGGATGACATCAAACGAGTTACGTCGGAATGCCAAACATGCGCTAAATGTAAGCCACAGTACTATAAACCAGAAGTTAGTCACTTAATACGGGCCATGTCCCCGTTTGACCGACTTAACATCGACTTTAAAGGCCCGCTTCCGAGCGCAACTTCGCGACCTTACATCCTAACAGTAATCGACGAGTATTCACGCTTTCCTTTTGCCTTCCCGTGCCGTGATACGAACACGTCAACCGTTATCGCCCGTCTCACCGAGTTATTTTCTACCTTCGGAACTCCCTCTTACATCCACACAGATCGAGGGACATCGTTTATGTCTTCGGAACTAAAACTGTTCCTAACTAAACATGGTATCGCGACTAGTCGCACAACGCCGTATCACCCCCAAGGAAACGGGCAATGCGAACGTTACAATGGAATCATCATGAACACCATCAAACTAGCCATAGAAGATCGCGGGTTGCCGATGTCGCAATGGGAGTCCGTCCTACCAGACGCGCTGCACTCGATTAGATCGCTGCTGTGTACGGCCACGAACGAAACTCCTCACGAGCGTCTATTCACGCACCCGCGGCGTACTTCTACCGGTTCTGCACTACCGACGTGGCTGTCTTCTCCGGGAACTGTACTCCTTCGCCAATTCATTCGCCGATCCAAGAACGACCCCCTCGTCGAGGAAGTTGAGTTAATTGAGGCAAACCCCAACTACGCGTTTATACGGCATCCGAATGGGAGAGAAGATACCGTATCCATCAGGGACCTGGCACCGGCGGGACGTAGCAATACGGATGACACGAATCACTATGAACCCCCCGTACCCAGTCCGCCAATCAATTCCACCCCGCTAACGGACGACTCAGAACCCGCTGAGATCCGCCGACACACGGTCCCAACAGCTCCCGTCGAAGCGACTCCAGTCGAAGTCGAGAGAGGCCCACCTGTGTCAGTAACCTCCGAGAAGAAGCACTCGAATCAGATACCCAGCTCAACGCCTAAACTTGTAGACTCTTCTTTCTTCCAAAATATCTTGAACTTGTCGTTTTGTTTCTTACCGTGCAATGTATCACGTATTATAAAAGAAGAGAGGAATGTAATGAGTCTTTACTAATTATTGTTTTCTGTGTAACAAGTCTTTACTAATTATTGTTTTCTGTGTTTCAGATCTATGCTATGTTTATGTTGAATAAAGCCTCAAATTGGCCTTTACTTTATCTCTAGCCCGCTAACAAACGCGGCACCACAGACCCATTACAAACCTATCTCTTAGCATTTCGTCTAATTTGTCCCCAAATTTACACGTACGGCTGTGGCTTTTTATTCCTACAACAAACTCTGCAATGCTTTCATTTACCGTCTGATGCCTCGAATAAAATTTGAAACGTTCATAGATGAGAACTACTCGGGGTTTGTAGTGATCGGTTAGGGCCTGTACCAATTCACTATAGGTGCAAGTTTCCGGTGCTTTAGGCGCAACTAGGTCCATAACTAAGCCAAACGTTTCAGGGCCTATTATAGTTAAAAAGGTAGGTACTTTCTTAACATCAGGAATGGAATTTGCCTCAAAAAATAACCTCACCCTAGTGTCATAAGCTTCGAAGTCCTCCCCAGAGTCTTCTTAGGGGCTTATATGGCCAATCACCGACATGCTAGAGCAAAACCGAATTAGGCCAAATAACGTGAAGTAGGTTAGATTTGGTTTAAATTTGATCTAGTTACTCCCCAGTTAGGGCTGAATAGTAAATTGTATTAGAGTTAGGGCTGAGAAGGAATTAGTTTTAGAGTTAGGGCTGAGTAGGAATTAGTTTTAGAGTTAGGGCTGAGTAGGAATTAGTTTTAGAGTTAGGGCTGAGTAGGAATTAGTTTTAGAGTTAGGCCGGTGGGACCTAAGCTATAGTACGGTAGCCTACCCACACAAACCAAATCGGACGACCCACTAGGCTATATCCAATTTTCCAAACAACCACTTGAACCCAATAAGCCACATTAAATCCAATGAGTCAAATTAAATCCAATGAGCCTAATTTAATCCAATGAACCGAATTTAATCCAATGAACCAAACTTATTCCAATTAGCCAAATTAAATCCCATCCTCGTCGCCAAATGTGATATCTTGGGGGTTAGATACCCCACTAAGTTATTTAGGTTCTACCATAGATTCCTGCGTCCCACAAACAGCCTACCTAACTCTCTCTAACTTTACTAATTTAGAAGCTGTAGACATTACCTTACCCCTAACTATACTTAAGTGCTGATACCCCTAACTAAAGTACTGAGAACTTCCTACCCCATATTGTCACCTTAGAAACACCACCAAATAAACACTTAGCACCAACGATTAGGTTAGATACGAAACACCATGCTCTAGGCCAACCAAAACAATACGAACAGCCTGTTGCTGCGTTTATCCCTTCGTGTTGCCATTCAGCTTAGATTTAGTGATATTCTCCCTTTAGTGACTTTAGACTATATACATATATACACACACACGTCACCTCACTGGCCAAAGCTATTGACCTATAGTTTCTGTACTATTGATTTTACCCTTTTTATCTTTTAGTAATGGCACCAAAACAACGGATAACATTGTGTCCGCCAAAACACCATGTATCAGTAAACCTGTAAAGCACAAAGCTAACAGAGGCACTAATCTGTCACTACTGAATTTCAGATGCTCAGCAGAAATATCATCAATACCACATGATTTGTTACAATCTAAATATTTTATGGCCTGTTTAGTCTCAAATACACTAACTCTTTTATCTGGGATATAAATAGCATCACAATTAATATTATTGTTCTTATGTACAGAGTTGAATAGCTCACTGTAATGTTATTTCCATAATTTGACTATATTCTCAGTCCCAGTTACATTTTCATTTAGCAGGGAGAGACATTACACTATTATTTGTCGGTTTTTAATTCTTCCCAAAAGTTTCTTGGATTCTTACTGGCAAGCTTTCTAGCCAGAGCATCCTTGCTTAACTCGTCCTCATGATTTTTTTATGTACCTTAATGCATACTTGAACCTGGCATTAGCCCTCTGTTTTTATTGTAATACAGGGCCTTGCCTTGGCTTCCCTTGTTCACACCACGTTAAAAAAGCATCTCCGGATCCATTATGAAGTTCAGACACATAATCATTCCAGCCAGGTCTAACATGTATAGTTTTTTCTCCTAAAGGTATTTAGTCTAGGCTGGCATTATTGAGAAAGGAATAATGCTGCCCTCAGCAGTATTGGAATACAGTTAATGTCAAACTCAATTAATAGGGGCATATGGTCAGAACTGCATAGGAGTACAAAAATGCCATATTCAGGACTGCCTGATTTGCATCAGGTGTACATACACAATGATCCAACCATGAGGTGGTGTGCCAACTATCACTAACATAAGTAAAGCTATCACCAGGAAGACTACACATGGATGAAAGGGTAAAATTACAGTATTATCTTCACAGAGGCTTTTAAGTGATTGCTGAACAAAGAATTATCACTAAGCACATTAACATTGAAATCACCGATAATAGCTACACATGTCGTATCCAACTCACCAATAATACTGCTGACCTGCCCCAATTTAATGAGGTAATCAACTTCATTATCAACTGCCTCAAAAGGCATATAGATAAACAGAATGACAATTTTTTCATTGTCTACACAAATTCTATTCCAGTTAGTCAGTTCAAACCAAGTTTTAATTCACTAATATATTTCCCATACCCTAACCTTCATAGAATAGCTACCCTACCAGGTGGGTGGCCTGCAAGGAGACTATCTTGTTTATCTCTGGTGGCCTCTCCTATTCCATAAAAGTTACTGGACAGGCTATTCAGGTCCTTTAAGTTCTGTTTCCATAGCCATGTTTCCTGCAGACAGAGAATATCAGCATTCTCTAACAGCTTATCATTCATGATCCGCCTGCGTTTGCTGCTACTGCTTAAGCTTAGGCCTCTACAGTGATTACCTTGAATGTTGCAATTAGGAAGATGCAGGAGTTCTGCCATCCATCTCTTGAGAAGGCACATTCTCTACATGTTGAATTCCATCTATACCAGGTACAGCAGTTCCAGCACTAGACCCAGCTGGATTTTCCTCCACAGTACGACGCATGATGTCTCCATAATTACCCTCTCCAGCACTTGCGAGAGGGGCTGCAGGTGTTTTTCTTCCCTTCTTCTCATAGAACCGCCGTACATATGCCCGTTCCGGGCCATACTGCTGGATCCATAAATACCCCTGGATCATCACAGACTGCTGTAACTTGAAAAGAACTGTACGTAGTCCACCTGGAGTCAATTTTCCTACATGTAACCTGAAGGTTCACTCTTCTACAAATGCCTGCAGTTCCTCGCCCGTAAGATCCGATCGAAATCTTGAGGCGAAGATGTTAGTGGTCTTCGTTGGAACAGCCATCATACGATCTGTTTTGGCAGCCCCTATAATACTCCGCCGTTCCCTGCCAGCCTTTGCCACAGGTTTCTCTCTCTCTCTCTCTCTCTCTCTCTCTCTCTCTCTCTCTCTCTCTCTCTAGCCGGTGCGTGAATAGGACCAGACTCCCTTGAGGGACTACCACCATTAGCTACTGCAGTGGTTGCAGCTATCGGAAGGTTTACTTGCTTCCGGCCCCTCCTTACTGCCATTGTCCAAGATGCATCCTCATCATGACCCACGACTGCATTCCCAGCATTCCTGTTCACCAAGGCCCTTGGGGGGTACTCTGTGTGAGCTGGCGATGTAGCAGTGTCCGCATTCAAGGATCCAGGATGAGGCTGAGAGGCAGAGGGCTCTGCACTCATGGATCCAGGATGAAGCTGAGAGGCAAAGGACTCTGCACTCATTGATCCAGGATGAAGCTGAGAGGCAGAGGGCTCTGTTTTCATGGATCCAGGAATAGGCTGAGGCGCAGAGGGCTCTACATTCATGGATCTGGGAGTAAGCTGCACCCTGCCCCTCACAGATCTTTGACTATTTAGAAGAGGAGGGAATTCCTCCTGCAGTTTTCCATCTCTGAGTGGAGTGTGTCTGGGTACTGGCGAAAGAGGCTGAGAGCCCCTGTATCCTTCCCCCATCATACTTTGATGGGACCCTCACAGAGGGCAATGTTGGGGGGGTAAGACTGCAGCCTCCCCTTTCTAGGGCGTCCATCCGGGAAGCAGTGACAGTACATACTTCTACCAAGCCATTGCAGGTTGTAGCTTCAGTATCCATTGTCCCTCTCAGGAGGACCACCTCCTCTTTCACGGTTGCACTTTCCGGATAGATGCAAGAAACGAACAAACATCCATATTGTCCATTGACTAACCTTAGAGTGGATCTTAGGGTCTTTGTTAGCCTTAGCTTCTGTAGATCTGTAGACATATCATCCATTGGATGATAGAAATAGGCTCCAAGACGATGTAAATAGGATTATGGAGTGGACGGAAAAGTGGCAGATGCAATTTAACGTAGACAAATGTAAAGTTTTGCATATAGGTTCTCGTAACAATAATTACACGTGCACGATAGACGATAGACAGTTAGCGAGCGTTGACGAGGAAGTAGATTTAGGCGTACGTGTATCTAAGGATTTAAAAGTTAGGAACCAGTGCCTGGAGGCTTGCGCAAAAGCTAATAGGATGTTTGGCTTCATAGCGCGTAATTTCGAATTTAAATCGAAGAATATTATATTGCCCCTTTACAAGTCCCTAGTCAGGCCTCACTTAGAATATGCCGTTCAGTTTTGGTGCGCGTATTTGCGTGAGAATATTGATAGGTTGGAAAGGGTTCAGCGACGAGCCACGAAACTAATCCCGTCACTACGCAACAAGTCTTACGAAGATAGGATTAAAGAATTAGACTTGCATTCACTCGAAACTAAGAGATTAAGGGGGGAGCTTATTGAAGTTTTCAAAATCGTTAATAAAATTGATAACGTAAATTTTGACAAACTGTTCACTTTCGATAATAGCAATACTCGCAATAACGGATTTAAATTACGTGGCAGACGTTTCATTACTAATATCGTTAAAAAAAAATTTACGTTTAAAGTAATTTATAAATGGAATAATCTTCCCGCGTCCGTCGTGAACTCTACCAGCGTTAATATGTTTAAAAACTGTTTAGATAGGCATTTTAAAAATATTAACGTCGTTTAAAATAATAAAACAATTAGCAACAGGAGATCTGGGGATAATGGTCGAGGATGAGTCTGTTGACGATTAATGCTTGCCTGTGACAATAATGTGACATGCCAGCGTGTGATATGCCAGCAATAAAATTATATTAAAAAAAATTAGACTAACACGAATTAGATGTAGCTCATAGCGTAAACTAACTCACTTTTTGTTATACTCTTCATACTCTTTTTTTTTGTTCTTTTCTCATCCTCTCTTTACTTGCATGTCTGTAGTTTGCATGGTATGACAGTGTTTCTTTGAGTTAAGACTGTATTTGCATGGTTTGTAAGCATTCTTATTTTACTTCTTTTCATCTTTCACCCCTTTCCTATTCTCTTCGACTATTTTTCCGGCTGCTGATGATGGTGAGTCTTTCTCTCTCTTTTTCTGAATGAATGTTAACCCACGAATGATAGGTTTTGCTATTTACTTAACCCCTTATTCTCTTCTTTTAACCCCGTACTCTCTTCTTTCTCTCGGGCTAACCTTAGAGTGGATCTTAGGGTCTTTGTTAGCCTTAGCTTCTGTAGATCTGTAGACACCGGGGTAGATTAGTCAAATCTTGGGCTACAAACACTGGGGTATCAGTACCCTTCTGCTGAAACATTCTAATAATGTCTTCAATATTTTTAGCACTCTTTTTAGGGTCCTGCCTTTTAATGAACCTACCCGTATCGTTATTAGCACATAATCAATTTTTTCATCATTGTAAAAATCAACACATAACTTGGTAATAGTTACAGGATCCAGATAGTCAATCTTGTTGGCAATAAAGTATAGTAGCTCGTCCACCACTGCACCACCATTACAATTAATTATTTATCAGTGATTCCTGCTGTGTTAAGTTGGCGTTCCTGGCGGCGCCACTTGCCATATCGTCCATGCGGGGATCTCTTATCACCACATACCTCGCCTTCACTTTCTTAAATGTGTTTAACAACTTAGTACATAATGGAAACACTATTAACTGCGTTAAAAAGAGTCTGTTACGGTATTTTAAGAATTTATATATTGTTTATGAAGCTAATCGTAAAAGTTAACTAATATTTTTGAACACTTCCAAAGCGCGTAAGTCTGTAAATATATCTACAGTAATAAAACTATTAATTTATTTGCTAGGTCTTTCATTTCAGATTTCAAAGCGTTTACCTGGCCTTTGGAAAATATTTTGAGCAATTTATACAGTTAAAATTCACTTGTTCGTTCGTTTGTTCGTAAGTTTAACAGTCTCGTTCGTTCGTATGCCCGCTCGTTCGAATGTCGCTAAAATTTTTTGAAGATATATTATATGTATTATTATTAGTTAAGTATTGTGGATCATTTGATGATACTGTAACTGCGTAATCTTGGTACATTTACAAATTTTATTGGAGAAGTAACACAACGGTTCACTGACCTTAAACACTTAATTTTGATAGGAAGAACGAGCACGAAACTGACAAGCGTAAAACAGTATCCTATTGGGACTCCTAAAATATAAATGTATCCTAGTTAGGCCCTAAGTTGTAGACCTAATTAGGAAAGTTTGTTACTTTAAGCTTGATTAGGTCAGGTTTAGGTTGACCATTTAGCATCTCCATAAACAGCGGCAACTTCTCCTGCAGGATATTTAGGTTTTTCCAACAAGACGGAACGCCATGTCACCGCACCAAAGCCGTGTCTGATTGGTTCTGAAATTCGGGTTTTCAGCTGATCGGGCCTTGGCCGGGAAACTCGCCCGATTTAAACCCGATAGAGAACTACTGGCGAACCGTCAAAGAAAAGGTTACCTGTCACAATCCTACATCATTGAATAATTTGCTTGAAGCCATAAAGAAGGTGTGGGCGCAGGAAATTACGCCGGAGTACTGCGAAATACTGGTAAATTCCATGCCACGACATATCGCCGAATGCTGAAAAAAAAGGGTAAATGTACGAAATACTGACCGCAATTCATTAGTATGTTTTGTATGCTTGAGTAGTTTCTAAATACATCTTTTTTACCATTTACAGTAGTTTTGATAAACTCTGTAAACTAAATATACTGCTAGAGGAGCTGGACTCTTCATGTGTTGTAGTGGTTGGTGATTTTAACAGCAATATCACTAAACCTGGTTCGGATTTTGCTAAGCTTCTCATCAATTACTGTGAGGCATGCATGCGATTACAAACTTGTCAGTAAATTGCTACTCCCTAATGACTCATTTACATATGTTAGTGATGCCTGGGGGACTCACTCGTGACTAGACCACTGTATAGCCTCCCACGATGGTTATAATATAATCAATAGCATGTCCATCCTTTATGATGTATTTGAATCTGATCATATCCCATTTGTAGTAGGGCTTGATTGTATGGTAGCACCTGACTTAGACAATGATTGTGATAATGCTGATTACTATAAGGTTAATTGGTCAAACCTTAGTCACTCTGAGGTAGATTACTATACAATGCAGACTGATGCACTACTAAGGCTTGTGAGGATTCCTGCACAAGCTTTGGCTTGTAGGAATCCCTTCTGTGATGATGTAAAACATGTAGATTTCTTAGATAAGTATTATGGTGAGTTTGAACATGCCATTAAGGCTGCGAGTGGAAGTAGCTTTAAGAATAAAAAATGGGGAAAAGTAAATGTCAATCCAGGGTGGGCAGAATACTGTGCTGATTTGTATGATGTAGCAAAAAATGTATTCGTGGAATGGGTTGCTATGGGGAAACCTAGGCAAGTGGAACTCTTCCAACTGAAAAATAGAACTCGTGCTAGGTTCAAGGGGCTCTTAGATTTATAAAGAAAAATGAAGAGAATCTCTAGCCAGGAAATTAGGCAATAGTAATACTACAGTAGACGCCGTTTATAGTGTCCCACTCGGTGCCAAGCCAAAAAGACACTATATCCGATGAGACACTATATCCACAGTTTGGTCTCTCGAGGGTTGCAAGGTTAAAAATAGCGAATATGTACTGTATATCAGTATATTTACAACATAAACACCTTTATTATGCAATTTTTCATTAAAATTGTTTTTACAATTCAACTGAAACATCAAAACTATGTTCATTTTACATTAAAACAAAACCTTTTCCTTCCATGGACATCTAGTAAGCCTGTAAACAACACGGCATCACAAATACAAGTGTAAACTAGAGCTGCCAAGTAGACTATACTAGCTGAAAAGAGACACTATAAGCGTAATCAGAGACACTCTGTCCATAGCAATTACCATGTAAAAGTAACTGTTTCCTAGTTTTGAGACACTATAAGCGGCGAGACACAATATCCGGGGACACTAAATCCGGCGTCTACTGTACTTCCAGTAGGGAATTCTGGAAGGAGGTTAATAAAATTAACAATAGTAATCTTACCTTGCCAAATGTAGTAGAGGGTGTACATTAGGGTGGAGTGAAAAAATCTTTTTTTAGAATTCAGTTTTGTAGGGGCACCAGAAAGTTAGTCTGTGGAACCAATAAGAAATCTATAAAATACTAGCTGCCTGCGACATCAACTTCACCAGCCCCAACGAGGTCAAAGATTTTGCCTTTCAGGTGCCCCAAAAAATTAAGGAAAAATTAAAAGATTTAAGCGTATCTTCCATTGTGTTTATGCTAGGAAGATCATTTTTGTTTTATTTGATTTGTCTATTTATGTTCTTTAATTTTTCCCTTATGCACTTTTCTCCCATTCCTCACAGTAGTTTGAAATATTTGGCATTTCATGAAAAATATTAACAAAAAATAGGAATTTTTATATCTTTCGTCGAGTTTCTCAACTTTAGTAAATGTTTTAGCACCATTTTAAAGTTTCCATTTGTTTAGATTTTCACATGTTTAAATTATTTCATAATTATATTATTTAGGGTTTGTTATTTATACTATATTACATTATAATTTATCTCTTTTTCAGATTATTTGATTGCTTTGGTAAATTTTTATATTGAATCTGATTCGCTAAAAACATTTACAGTCACTAATATAGTCTAATTCTATTCCGACGTACAAAACAAAATTAGGCATGGCTTCCATGGCCGCGAATAAATCAGCAAAAAGGAAGACAAGAAATACTCAACAGCTGAATCCACTCTTTGAACCATCAAAGGAACTCTCACTGATTTATTTGCCTTCGTCCGAAGATATACTTCAGTGTTTCCTTTATGTTAGACAGGAAAGAATTAAGTCAGGAGAAGCTAATCCAAAAGTTTATGATGTTGCTACAGTCGTTGCCCAAAAAGTAAAGATTGTATGGGATCGTGTTTCTATTCCAACTAGCCATCATAAGACCATAACGCAGCGCATCCAAGGTTTGTACAAAAAATATCAAAATGTCTTGAAACAATTCAAAGGGCGGAAAGACCAAGCATCCTATCAAGCATTGCTTCATAAATTTGAACTTGACTCACTGAAGCTCTTTGATATAGCTTCTTGTAAATGTGAAGACTTCCTGACATGTTGTGAGAAAGACCGAAAAGTTCCTGTTCTGAAAAGGGATTTCCTTAACGACCAACGAACGTCTCGAAAAATGATGATTGGATCCGTAGATAAAGTGATCACCAAAAAGATGGAAAAAAAGGAAAATGCTACACAAAAGTATGAGGAATATATAGCACAGTTCTCGACAGGAACGAAAGAATTTTATACTACTGCAATTGTTTCGTCAAGTTCCAGCGAAACGGACGAAAGCAGTGAGCCGTTCAAACTCACGACAAAGCCATTAATTAATCGCGGTTGCCAACAGTGGGTAGAGAATGCGATCGAAGAGGAATATCTTACCGTACTGGGACAGCTCTTGCATCTGCTGTTTTTCAAGATTTAAAATTAATTAATAGTGAAGATACTTCTTCATTGATCGACAGAAGCAAGATAAGACGAGAAAGGTGCAAGACTAGAAACGATCTCTGAAGATACTTCAACTTTCAGTTCAAGTGATCATGTTATGGGTCTCTACTTTGATGGAAAAAAAAGAGTGAACAAACGTTATGATAATGAAAGGTAGTAAGTATCATTCTTGGATTACTATGGAAGAGCATAGTGTCCTTTTGAAAGAACCAGGCTCATCTTACTTAGGCCACATATCTCCAGAATTGAGCACAGCGAAAAACATTTATAAAGGCATTTTGGAGTTCTTGGGATACAAAAATATCATTGCTAGAAATATTGTTGCCATTGGCTGTGATGGCACTGCAGTCAATACTGGAATAAAAGAAGGCATATTAAAAAAATATATTTAAAGCCATGCAGCTATTTTATGAGCTTCTAAAAGAAAACTGAATCACTGAATGACGCTTTACATCAACCAATCAACGAAAGCAATAAAAACTCCTATTTTTTTTTAGTATTTTTCATGAAATACCAAATTTTTCAAATTTCTGTGAGGAAACGGGAAAAAATGTATGAGTGTATTTATGTTAAAGAACATAAATAGACAAATCAAATGAAACAAAAATTATTTTTCTAGCATAAACACAACGGAAGATATGCTTAAATCTTTGAATTTTTCCTTAATTTTTTGGGGCACCTGAAAGGCAAAATCTTTGATCTCCTTGGGCCCGGTGAAGTTGATGTCGCAGATAGCTAATATTTTACAGATTTCTTATTGGTACCACTGACTAACTTTTTGGTACCCCTACAAAACTGAATTCTGAAAAAAGTTTTTTTACTCCATCCTAGTGTACATGGTGCAAAAAACATTGCAGAACTGTGGAAAAATCATTATGAAAACCTATTTAATTATCTCGGGGGATAGACTAATTACTAGCTATTAATTAATGACCCAGAAGTTTGGCAGGCTATTCATATGTTAGATGATAACAAAAGTTGTGGCCTAGATGGCATACAAGCAGCGCATTTAAAAATGTTGTAGCCCTTGTATAATACCTATACATGGGTACTTGCCTCAGTCCATTTTGTCAGTTGTATTGTTGCCAGTTGTTAAAAATAAGGGGGTGCTAGTATCTGTGATAAGAATAATTATAGGCCAATAGCACTTGCCAGTATACTTTCTAAAGTGTTAAAATATGTCATTTGTAATAGGATAAGTACTTACTTGCAGACTTATGACAATCAGTTTGGCTTCAGAGTGAAACATGGTACTGACATGTTCATTTATATGCTAAAGGAAGCCGTCCTAAAGTACAAGATGTCAAGTAGCAATGTATAAAATTGTATATTCCTGTTTTTTGGATGCATCAAAAGCATTTCATAGAGTTAACCATCACAAACTTTTCAAGAAACTCTTGTGTCGAGGGGTACCTAAATATATACTAAGGATACTTGCATTCTGGTATACAGAGCAGACCATGTTTGTAAGATGGAAAAGCACTGTACCACTAGGTTTTAAGGTAACTAATGGTGTTAGGCAAGGAGGTATATCACCCTATCTTTTCTGTATATACATGGATGACCTTACCAATGAACTAAAAAACTGCACGTACTGGCTGTCATTGGAAAGGGAAAAATTATTCATTTTAATGTATGCTGATAACCTTGTTCTTCTGTCACCCTTTCCCCATGGTCTGAGAGTACTATTAGAGATATATGAACAATATGGTATGGAAAATGACATCACCTATAATGGGGCAAAGAGTTGTATTTTGATTTTTAGGTGTAATCTACTGAAACATGTATCATGTGGGTCTTTTGAAATGAATGGTCAGACTATACCTGTCAAAGACACATATAAATACATAGGTCATGTAATTACTCAAAAGCTGCGAGATGAACTTGATATTGAGAGGCAACGTAAAAAGCTTGTACGTACAGGGTAACATGCTAGTAAGGAAATTTGGTATGTGTTCAGAATCAGTTAAAATTTATCTTTTTAGAACTTACTGTACTGCATTGTATGCATCCCATCTGTGATGGAACTATACAAAAACTGCTATGAATAAACTCTCAGTTGCTTATAGTAATATTTTTCGTATGCTATGTAGGGAACCAAAATGGTGCAGTGCCAATGTCCTGTCTTCAGATACTGTGTACCTCTCACCTATATGGCAGTATTGGTTCAAACAACTGCTGGTTTACAATACCTTATTTTTGTATTGTGCAAAGATTACATATGCATATTAAGTTGTGTTATTATAACATAGCCACTTATTATAACACTTATTATAAGTGTTATAAGATGTCTCATGTAATAACAATATACATAAAATTGTCAGATAATTAATCAAACAGTATGCCACAGGCGCGTATTTACATATGGGCCAAATGGACCATGGCCCAGGGCGGCAAATTTTATGGGGCGGCAAAATTTTGAGGACAGTAAAATTCTGGAGGGAAAGTCTTAACAAGAAAGGTAACAAGAAAGCACTTTTTAGGTAGGGAAAAAATCCAAAATTTCTGCTGTTTTTTTAGCTAAGAAACGGGGAAAAGTTAGTACCACTTAAAAAAAATCTCATTACGTTTGAACGAAGTCGATTTCAAAGTTGGTCCTTGGCCTTAATATATTTTATTAATTTTAATAATATCTTTATTTTAAAGCTAATTATTTTTATTTTATTTCAGATTTATTGTTTACACTTTACAGAGTATCAAGCCAAAAATTGGCCAATTATTTTATTTAAGGTTTTCTCTATAAAATTGAATTTATATTTTTTCTATTTTGCAACTCTGAACTTTGAAATTGGACAACATTTAAAATTTAAAAACAAGACTGTGTTTATCTCAGTTTAGTACAGTAATGGTATTTATACAAGGTAAGAAGAAGGCAGTTTTTAAGTTAACATAAAAAATTCAAAATTGTCTTAACTGCCTGTATGTAGTTAGCTGTTAGAGACCTACTCAGCCTGGCTGAGCTGTTTTTTTTAAATAAATAATTATAATATCAGGTTGTAACATAAATTCTGCTCGATTAGAAAACGGACGATAGATAATAGAATAACCTCAAGATAATGTGAAATAGTTTTAGAAATGTTGCAAAATATGGCGGCAGCTTTGCGCAGGTTTTATCACAATACAGTGTGATACAGAATGACTTAGGCCAGTGCTGTCCAACTTCTATAAAGCGCGGCCAAGATGTTGCCTATAATCATACACTGTTGGTTAATACGACTTAGGAACCCGCTGAATGTTGTTCTCCCTACTAGAAATGACAAAATAGGGAAGAAAATTCAGAAATGAAATTTGGCAAACGTCCATTCCGCGGGCCGCAAGTTGGACAGCGCTACTTAGGCTATTGTAGGGTTAGGCTAATGAATATTTTCTCTAGTGTTTTTCATAGTTACAACGCCACCCCTACGATATTACAGTAATTGAAAAAACATGGAACCCACGAAAGAGCATATTCGACATGTGATGCTGTATGAGTTCCATAAAGGATCTAACGCTAGTGAATCTGCAAAAAACATTCAAAGAGTTTATGGAGATGATGTTGTGAGCGAATGGATGTGTAGGAAATGGTTTGAGAAGTTCAGAAATGGAGACTTCAGGCTGAAAGATTATCAACGAACAGGACGGCCAAATGAGTTAGATGAAGAGTTGCTGAAAGCAACAGTGGAGGAAAACCCAACGGTAACGGTAAGAGAACTTGGCCTGCAACTCGGCGTTAGCCATATGACCATTCATCGTCATTTGAAGTGTTAGGAAAAGTAGTGAAGGTTGGAAAATGGGTTCCGCATGATTTGTCATAAGCGAATCTACAACATCGAATCGATATTTGCACATCACTGCATTCTCGGCAACTGCAAGCACCGTTTTTGAATCGGATCGTCACTGGGGATGAAAAGTGGTTCCTCTATAACAATATTAAGCGTCGCCATCACACTGCTCGAATCACCACTGCCCAATTGGAGGCATTTGGTTGGGAAAAAATGCCTCATCCACCTTAGTCTCCGGACATCGCACCTTCAGACTACCATTTATTCAGAAGTCTGCAACACCACCTAGATGGACAAAAGTTGCAATCTAGGGAAGCTATCGAAAACGAAGTGGCATAAAAAAACTTTTCCACAGGTGGGAGGTAGTTATAGAAAAAGAAGAGAATTATATTGATGATTAATTTGTCATTATGTCATTTAATTTTTGTTGTGAATAAACTAAAAATTTGAGCGAATTTGTCTTTATAAGTCCTTTAATTTTTGTTCTGAATGAACTAAAAAATCGAGCAGAATATATGTTACAACCTTATACATCTTATTAATTTTAATATATATTTATATTTTAAAATATATTATTTATATTTTTAATTAATTTCAGATGTATTTGTTTTTTCAGATGAGTGATGCGAGAAAAAGACTAAGCGGCTAGGAGTATAAGAAGAGAGCTCTGGAGAAAGCTGAAAAACAACGAGATGTCATTGACAAAACTGCGAAAATTGATACTTTCTTCAAGAAATCTGAGAAATGAGAAGTTCAAATCTCGAAAGAATTGACAGACAACGTTTCTATCAAATTGATGAGGCGAAGAAGTATTGGAGGAATGTTTTACAACGAGTTGTTGCAGTGGTCCGGTCACTGGCCTCTCGTGGTTTACTGTAAAAAAACTATATAGGGCTATGGGTTGATTGCCTGTTACCTCTCACCCGTTGGAAATTTCCAGCAGATTACAGTGGAGAGTTAACGACAAAACCCTACGTTTTTTCGTTAAAGAGTTATGTATATGTAGGTCTTCAAAAGACCTCTTTATGTTTATTTGCCTTCGGTATTTGCGCTGCCTAATGGTAAACAAAGAAATTACCTCACCTTATTATTTCGTTGGGCCTCACTTTTAAAGGAATAGGCCTATCCTTTTTATATTTTTATAGTTATTAGGTTTTATATTATGAGGATTTCACTCAGAAATTATAGGAAGATAAAGTACATCTTCCTTGCTTAAAGGATCGCTGTGCAAGCAGCTCAGAGTGCCACCAGTATAAAAACAAAACAAAACAAAACATCTTTATTGCAGATCATTCACAATCCATAGCCACTTAACCTAACATACAAGTACAATCTTACGTATACATCGAACTTAATACAAAAATAAAATAAAAATAAGGCCAACATAGTCACTTAACCTAGCATACTGGCATACTATTTGATTAATTATCTGACAATTTTATGTATATTGTTATTACCTGAGATATCTTATAACACTTATAACACTTATTATAATATAGCCACTTGCTATAACACTTATTATAACACAACTTAATATGCATATATAATCTTTTCTACATTACAAAAATAAGGTATTGTAAACCAGCAGTTGTCTGAACCAAGTACTATAAATCGTTAGGAATCTGTTGATTCTTCAAAGTTCGTTGACTCTTCTCTTGATATAATTTACATGAGTCAGCAATGGAAAATGTTGAATACGAAATAATAAATTTGGTTTTCCTGTTGTCATTGTTAGAAAATCTAGAAGAGGAAGAACCATTGTTGTCCCAAAGCGATATGATGACTAAGCTGATTGATGCAGCATTGCTTGTATATATTAAGTTAAGGTGTATATATATCCATCTCATAATTGTAAGGTTAGTGAAAAATTAACTTAATTTAGAGCTAGCATTTTTGAGCTCTTGTGGCATCATTGTTTGGTCACACTGTTGGCATCATTTTGGGGCGCTGCGCGTTCTTTCTACTCGTTTGTGGGATGTCGTACGTACAGGGTGTGGTCGGTTAGAGAGCTCTCTTGCAATTCAGTTTGGTTGTTTAGATACAAGATTGTTGCATCGTGCAATAGTCCAAGTTGCGTTGTTGTTGCAAGGTTGAGAAAGAAGACCATAAATAGTACCCCTTTTGTTTATATTAAATTCATGTAACAAAGGTCTAAGGTAGACCCGCATCGAGTCAGCAACCCTGAGGTTACAGTGAGATATAACCATAATACTTGAAGAAATAAGCTGGGTCTACTTTGACAAATAACTTCATGGATCATCATGTACAGTATTATTCGCTAAGTTTTCTATCCATGTTATTTTAATTTAGCTTAACTTGGGCTTCAGGTAGAACTGGCCCTTTAGAATTTGGCCGTTCACGGCTCAGCTGGGATTTTGAACCCAACAAATAAATAAAATAACATGGTCCTCCAGAACCGGATTCTACCCCAAGACTGAGTCAGTGACTATTTTTCGGCAAAGTTCTGATTGTGCAAATTGTAGCCCAAGTTAGGCCTAGACGGGTTGAGTATTATTGAATTAAGGTCCCAGGGTAAAAAGTTTGGTCGCCCAATTGCGAAACTTGGCCAGTCGTCTGTCGTCGTTTTGGCCTACATTTTACCGGTTTGGTTAATTTTGGGAGTATTATTGAATTAAGGTCCCAGGGTAAAAAGTTTGGTCGCCCAATTGCGAAACTTGGCCAATCGTCTGTCGTTGTTTTGGCCTACATTTTACCGGTTTGGTTAATTTTGGGTTATTATTGAATTAAGGTCCCAGGGTAGAAAGTTTGGTCGCCCAATTGCTAAACTTGGCCAGTCGTCTGTCGTCGTTTTGGCCTACATTTTACCGGTTTGGTTAATTTTGGGTTATTATTGAATTAAGGTCCCAGGGTAGAAAGTTTGGTTGCCCAATTGCGAAACTTGGCCAGTCGTCTGTCGTTGTTTTGGCCTACATTTTACCGGTTTGGTTAATTTTGGGTTATTATTGAATTAAGGTCCCAGGGTAGAAAGTTTGGTTGCCCAATTGCGAAACTTGGCCACTTGTCTGTCGTTGTTTTTGGCCTACATTTACCAGTTTGGTTAATTTGGTTTATTATTCGTAGGCGAAGGTTGCAGACCAGTGCGCCAGTTACTTGGGTGGAAAATTTGGTATTCCATACTGGTGTTGGTTAGTACCCCACCTAGCAATTCAGTTTATTTGAAAGTAAAATTTGCGTTTGATCACTTTGGTTAAGTATTTCTGCCAATTCAGCTCATTTGGTATTAAGCCCAATTGTTGTTTGCATTGAAGATGAGTGCATCTGAATTGAACAAATTTCTAAAAAGGAGAAGCGCCTACAAAGGTCTAATTACAAAGGTCATTGCCACTATAGATTCTGCCATAGAGCAAGAGGATTTTCGCTTAGTGACTGCGCAGCTTTCCATATTAGAAACTAAAAAGGTTGCTCTAAGTGAGGTAAATGTTAAAATTGAGGCTCTTATAGAAGAGGATGAAATAGAAAATAACATAATTTACTTTGAAGAGATTATTGATGATATAATTAAAGTAGGCCTCCGAGCAAAAGAGTTTAGCAGCTCAGTACAGTTAGAGACCAGGTCTAATAATGAAACACAACACTCAACAAATGATGTTTGTGAAGTTAAGGTTAACAGATCTGTAGTTCAATTACCGAGGCTTGTACTCAAAACATTTTCTGGGAGTATTCAGGAATGGCAAGGATGGGCAGACAGTTTTCAGTCAGCAGTTCATTCTAGTCAAGTGTTAAGTGCCGTGGAGAAGTTTAATTATTTGCGGTCCCTCTTGGAAGGGAAGGCAGCAAAGACTATAGCAGGATTAGCATTAACAGAGGCTAATTATAATGTGGCTTGGGATATATTAAAGAAACGGTTTGGTAAGCCAGAGATCTTAATTAAAAGCCACCTCCGTGCACTTTTAGCTATACCTCGTGTTAATAATCCTAATAGTGTCAAGGAGTTACGGCAGTTATATGATGAATTTGAAATTAGAACTAGGTCCCTGGACAACTTGGGTGTAGGAATGGAAAGGTATGGTATAATGTTGGTTCCTACACTGGAGTCTAAATTGCCTAGCTCAATTTTGCTTGAATTAAGTAGGGGACACTCTGCAGAACATGTGTACATCCCCTTCAGAGATGTTAAGTCTTTTAGGCACAGAATTAGCAAGACGAGAGGGCGTTGAGTTTGCACAGTGGGATGGTAAACAACGGGACAAAGGCAGGCACAGCACCAAAGTTTCCACAAAAAGGAATAGCCCAGGTACAGTGTCAGCTCTACATGCCTCCTCTGAGAATAAATTAAAGGGAATCAAGGAATGCATATTTTGCGAAGGCAACCACAAGTCATATAAATGTGAGGTGGCTGAGGCTTTACCCCTTGAGGAGAGAAAGGACAGGGTAACTAAGTCCACATCATGTTTTAAATGTTTTTTGAAAGGTCATAGAGCAAGGTTTTGTAAGTTTAAAATTTTGTGCAAAAAATGTCATGGTAGGCATCAGCCATTATTGTGTGAAAACACTCCTAGTAGGCCTACCCCAGAAGTAGAGACATCAGTGGCACATGCCACTGCTATGCAAGGGAGTAAAAGTAAAGGGGGATTATTGCAAACAACTGCAGCCTTATTAATTGGGAATGAGGGAGAAGCTACTGTAAGAGTGTTGTTTGATAGTGGTAGCCAGTGTAGTTTTATTAAGACCAGAATTTCCAGAAAAATGAAGTTTAAAGAACTTAAGAGGGAAAATTTAAGAATTTCTAGGTTTTGGGGTTCCGTTCAAAACCGAACCAAATTTAAGAAGGTAGAAGTTTTGGTTAAGGGGTTGTTACCGCAAAGTCCCACTATCAAGGTCCAAGCTGTAGAGATTGAGGAACTTTGTGCTCCAGTCACTACTTGTTTAGATATGGCATGTGTCCAAGAATTGCAAGTTAAAGGAATTAATTTGGGCAATAATACGTTTGAAGGAACAGAAGATATTAGTCTTTTGATTGGAGCTGACTATTATTGGGACTTCATCACTGGTAATATTGTCCGTACTTCTCAAGGCCCAGTAGCTATTGAAAGTAAGCTAGGCTGGATGCTACATGGTAGCTATTGCAATGAAATGGAAATTAAGGCTCTTTTTGTTAAGATTGAGGAGAACAGCCATGGTTTGGAAAGGCATTTGAAAGCGTTTTGGGAACTTGAATCCATTGGCATAAAGGACAAACAGTCAAGTACAGTGAACAATGATGTTTTAGAGCAATTTGAAAAAGGGATTAGGTTTAGAGATGGTTGCTATGAAGTTGGCCTACCATGGAAGGATTCTTGCAAACCCGGTTCAAACCTTCAGCTAGCTAATCAGAGGTTGGAGACTTCATTGTACAGGCTAAGAAAAAATGAGGAGTTGTTAATTGAATACAATGAGGCCATCCTAAGTTATGTAAGGGAGGGCTATGCTGAAAGGGTGCAAGGTGAGCTGGTGAGCCAGGAGGCACATTATCTGCCACACCATGCAGTGGTACGGCGAGACAAAACTACCACCAAACTGAGGGTAGTTTTTGATGGCTCAGCCAAGGACAAAGGTGGTGTGTCCTTGAATGACTGTTTGGATGCTGGGCCAAATTTAAATGCAGATTTATTTTCCTTGTTACTGAGATTCAGGTTTGGTAGAGTAGCATTGACTGCAGATGTGAAGCAAGCCTTTTTGCGGATAAAGTTAAAACCAGAGGACAGAGATGCAGTAAGGTATCTGTGGGTGGATACGAAAGACTTGTTGGAAAATGAACCTAAGGTTCAAGCATATAGAATGAAGTCAGTGTTGTTCGGCCTCAGCTCTAGTCCATTTCTGCTGGCAGCTACTATGCAGTACCATTTTAAGGAATATTCTGAAGTCTATCTGTGATAGCGTGGGGTAGACACCCCAGTTAGGTTACTTAGGTTCTAGCAAACAATCAAAAGCACTTACCGGTGCGTTGAATTAGGTATTCCTTGAAGCCTACCGTTTTATTCCTGTGTCCCACAAACAGCCTACCTAACTCTCTCTTACATTACCAATTTAGAAACTATAGACATTACCCCTAACTATACTTAAGTACAAACAACTTTCTACCCCATTTGTCACCTTAGGAACATCACCTAATTTATACTCAGCACCAAAGATTAGGTCAGATAGGAAAAAACATGTCTAGGCCAGACCAAAGCAATACGAACAGCCGCGTTGGTTCGTTTATGACTTGCTCTTGCCATTCAGCTTAGATTTAGTGATATTTACCCTTTAGTGACTTTTAGACTATATACATATATATACATACACGTCACCTCACTCCTCCCCTACAAGTTTAGTCTGTCAGGGGGATGAGGGACCTTAGACGACCTGCGGAGCGGGGTTGATGTAGTAGGATTAGGTGCAACCTGTATAGGCGGGCAAGTTGAACCATTTTCCGGAGGATCAGTTCTCTCTTCCGGAAGACTCTGGTCCTTCTGCACTTCACGTTCCCATATCTGGTCCTGATGGCGTTTAATAGAACGACCATCTTCTAGTTGGCACTTGAAGGAAACAGGGCCCGTTCTCTCCTGCACAGTTGCAGGAACCCATTTTGGTCCAGCCCCATAGTTGCGAATCACAACTGGATCATTAGGTTTCGCTTCTAGAACTCTCCCTCTTTTAGTGTCGTGGTACAACTTCTGTTTTTCCTGATGGCGTAAAACTCGTTGTTGTAACGTTTCGTTTGGACGTAACAAATCGAAAACTGAACGAATTCCCCGGCCAATCAGAAGTTTAGAGGGAGACACCCCCGTCGTGGTGTGTGGTGTTATTCGATATTTAAACAAAAATTTATCCAACACCACTTGCATTTCCTCCCAACGAGAATGACGCAAGGCCGACTTGAAAGTACGGACCATGTTTTCCGCGAGACCGTTAGTAGACGGGTGGAAAACACTAGACCGGACATGTCTAATGCCATTTAGGTGGACGAAGGAACGAAATTCCTCACTGGTAAAACAAGTACCATTGTCGGAAACCAGGACTACGGGTAAACCCCATCGAGCGAAAACTGAACGGAGTAAGCGAATAGTAACACCCGAAGTCGTGGAAGTGGTTGGAAAAATTTCCACCCACTTAGAGTAGGCGTCCACAATGACTAGGAAATAAGTATTATTTATAGGACCTGCATAGTCAACATGGATCCTATGCCACGGTATAGTAGGCCATTCCCAAGGATGAAGTGGACTTTTCCTTGGGAGATCTCTGTTCTCTAGGCAGCTTTGACAGGAACGAACCAATGATTCGAGTTCTCCATCTAAACCAGGCCACCAGAAATAAGCTCTCGCCAGCTTTTTCATTTTTGTTGCGCCCATGTGTTCAGCGTGAAGTTCCTTCACTAAATTCGACCTGCCTTTATTTGGAATAATCACTCTGTGGCCCCATAAGAGACAGACATTTTGAATAGAGAGGCCAGACTGACGCTGAATAAAAGGCTGTAATTCACTCTCAACCTTAGTAGGCCAACCAACTGAGCAGAAATGGATGACCCTAGACAGAATAGGGTCTGATTTTGTCTACTGCTCTATTTGTACTGCAGATACTGGAGTGGATTCCAAAAACCGACCAAGTGAACCCATTCTGTAGGTATAGGTACACAATCATTTGGATTTTCTAAGGGCAACCTACTTAGCGCATCAGCCGTACCTAGAAGTTTACCTGACCGATGTACTAAGTCAAATTTATAGGCTTGTAGAATCAGTGCCCATCGTTGAATCCTACCTGAGGCCATAACTGGAATATTTTTATTAGGTGAAAATAAACCTAAAAGAGGCTTATGGTCAGTAATTAGTTTAAATTCATGACCCCATAGATAGAAATGAAATTTTTTTACTGCAAATACTAAGGCTAATGCTTCACGTTCCACTTGTGCATATCGTCTTTCCGTCTCAGTTAGTGTTCTAGAAGCAAAACAGATAGGCCTATCTACACCATCAATGTGGTGAGATAACACTGCCCCAATTCCATAAGAACTGCTGTCTGCTGAAACTACGAGAGGAAGTTTAGGATCATAATGCACTAGGAGAGTGGACTTTAGTAGTACGTCCTTGGAAGCCTCAAATGCTTCCTTTTGAGTTTTCTCCCATCTCCACTGTTCCCCAGATCGTAATAGCTTATTTAGGGGTTCAAGGAAAGTCGATGCATTAGGCAAAAATTTCCTATAAAAGTTTAGGAGACCTAAATAAGCTTGTAACTGTGTGATGTTTTGTGGAGGTGGTGCCTTTTCTATTGCTTCTAGTTTATCCACCGTTGGATGAATGCCTGAGGCATCTATGCGGAACCCTAAATATGAAACCTCGTTAGTGACCCATGAACACTTTTCTCTCTTTAGCTTAAGTCCAGCATCCCGGAGTCTTTTAGAACCGTGGTTAATCTAGTTAGGTGTTCTTTTTTAGTCGAACCTGAAATGAGGACATCATCTAGAAAGCAAAGTACCCCTGGAATGTGACCTAGAACTTGGTCCATTGTCCTCTGAAAAATACCCGGAGCCGATGCTATTCCATAGCATAGCCTATTGTACTTATATAGGCCTCGGTGCGTATTTATGATAGTTAATTCTTTAGAGTTTTCATCTAAACTTAGTTGAGCATAGGCTTGGGACATATCGAGTTTTGTGAAATATTTACCCCCAGCAAGAGAGCTAAATAATTCATCAGGCTTGGGTATAGGATAGCAATCTAGAAGGACGGCTCTATTTGCTGTTAAACGGTAATCCCCACATAACCGCACGGACTTGTCCGGTTTTAGTACAGGAACTACTGGGGCAGCCCACTTAGCGTGTGTGACTGGTTCAATAATTTTATCTTTTAGCAGCCTGTCAATTTCTAAATCCACCTTCTCCCGCAGTGCATGCGCAATTGAACGAGCCTTACAAAATTTCGGAGTTACATTAGGGTCTACTTCTATGCAGACCTGATGGCCCTTTAGGTTGCCTACTTCAGGCCCAAAAATAGAAGAAAACTCCCTTAACAATGAGTCTATGTCAGATGGATATGAGAGTGTATGCACATCTGCCTGACCCCTTGGCAAGATTTTGTCAATTGGCATTTTAAAGCATCAATCCAATCACGGCCTAGTAGAGTAGGCCCTTGCTCATCCACCACTAAAAGGGTTAAAGGATGAGACAAAGTTTTCTGGTTGAGTGTAACTGTGACGTATGCTTCTCCACAAATAGGTATTTGTATGTCTCCATATTTTTTAAAAATCGTTTTAGATGCATGTAGTTTAGGTGTGTTTTTGAAAATCTTATCAAAAACTACCTTGGACATGACCGTCCGGGCAGCACCCGTATCCAATTCTAGAGGAACTGTAATTCCATTTAGGCCTACCTCTACAATATATGGGCCTGTATTTTTCCCACTTTGCTGCTCATAGAATAGGTACTCCACTCCAATGTTCGAAGTATTTCCCTTTTGAGGATTTATACTAGAAATGTTAAAATTAGAATTTTCACCCTTTGTTTTCTTTGAAAAACACACTTTAGCTATGTGGCCTATTTTACTACAGTTTCGGCAAACTGCTTCTTTAAAAGGGCAATCTTTCTTCCAATGGTGTTTTCCACACCCTGTACATGGCTTGGAAGGCTTAGTAGAATTAGTAGGCTTAGTCGTATTCGCCTCATACCTTTTATTTGCCTGTCTAGTAGGCTCGTTAGGTCTGCCAGGCCTCGAAGATTTAAAGCTATTTACGTGTGGGGCTTTACTACTATGATTGCCAAAAGCTCTAACATCTTTAGCAGCTGCTTCTCTAGCCGTAGCTATTTCTACAGCCTGACTAAAAGTTAGGTCCTGTATGGCTAATAGGGCTCTCTGGGTAGACTCCTCTTTGAGACCCATTACAAACCTATCTCTTAGCATTTCATCTAATTTGTCCCCAAATTTACACGTACGGCTATGGCTTTTTATTCCTGCAACAAACTCTGCAATGCTTTCATTTCCCGTCTGATGCCTTGAATAAAATTTGAAACGTTCATAGATGAGAACTACTCGGGGTTTGTAGTGATCGGTTAGGGCCTGTACCAATTCATTATAGGTGCAAGTTTCCGGTGCTTTAGGAGAAACTAGGTCCATAACTAAACCAAACGTTTTAGGGCCTATTATAGTTAAAAAGGTAGTGTTAGAAAATCTAGAAGAGGAAGAACCATTGTTGTCCCAAGGCGATACGATGACTAAGCTGATTAATGCAGCATTGCTTGTATATATATTAAGTTAAGGTGTATATATATATCCATCTCATAATTGTAAGGTTAGTGAAAAATTAAATTAATTTAGAGCTAGCATTTTCGAGCTCTTGTGGCATCATTGTTTGGTCACACTGTTGGCATCATTTTGAGACGCTGCGCGTCTTTTCTACTCGTTTGTGGAAGGTCGTACGTAAAGGTGTGGTTTGATAGAGAGCTCTCTTGCAATTCAGTTTGGTTGTTTAGATACATGATTGTTGCATCGTGCAATAGTCCAGGTTGCGTTGTTGTTGCAAGGTACAGAAAGAAGACCACAAATAGTACCCTTTTGTTTACTTTTTAAGTTCATGTAATTTAAGGTCTAAGGTAGGCCCGCATCGAGTCAGCAACCCTGAGGTTACCCTGAGGTAGGACCTAATAGGATCTCAAATCCGTAAGTTTTAATTTAGCTTAACTTGGGCTTTAGGTAGAACTTGCCCTTTAGAATTTGGCCGTTCACGGCTCAGCTGGGATTTCGAACCCGACAAATAAATAAAATAACATGGTCCTTCAGAACCGGATTTCTACCCCAAGACTGAGTCAGTGACCATTTTTCGGCAAAGTTCTGATTGTGCAAATTGTATCCCAAGTTAGGCCTAGACGGGTTGAGTATTATTGAGTTAAGGTCCCAGGGTAAAAGTTTGGTCGCCCAATTGCGAAACTTGGCCAGTCGTCTGTCGTTTTTTGGCCTACTTTTTTCCGGTTTGGTTAATTTTGGGTTATTATTGAATTAAGGTCCCAGGGTAAAGTTTGGTCGCCCAATTGCGAAACTTGGCCAGTCGTCTGTCGTTTTTTGGCCTACTTTTTTCCGGTTTGGTTAATTTTGGGTTATTATTGAATTAAGGTCCCAGGGTAAAGTTTGGTCGCCCAATTGCGAAACTTGGCCAGTCGTCTGTCGTTTTTTGGCCTACTTTTTTTCCGGTTTGGTTAATTTTGGGTTATTATTGAATTAAGGTCCCAGGGTAAAGTTTGGTCGCCCAATTGCGAAACTTGGCCAGTCGTCTGTCGTTTTTTGGCCTACTTTTTTCCGGTTTGGTTAATTTTGGGTCATTATTGAATTAAGGTCCTGGGGTGGAAAATTTGGTATTCCATACTGGTGTTTGGTTAGTACCCCACTCAGCAATTCAGTTTATTTGAAAGTAAAATTTGCGTTTGATCAGTTTGGTTAAGTATTTCTGCCAATTCAGCTCATTTGGTATTGAGCCCAAGTTGTTTACATTGAAGATGAGTGCATCTGAATTGAACAAATTTATAAAAAGGAGAAGTGCCTACAAAGGTCTAATTACAAAGGTCATTGCCACTATAGATTCTGCCATAGAGCAAGAGGATTTACGCTTAGTGACTGCGAAGCTTGCCATATTAGAAACTAAAAAGGTTGCTCTAAGTGAGGTAAATGTTAAAATTGAGGCTCTTATAGAAGAGGATGAAATAGAAAATAACATAATTTACTTTGAAGAGATTATTGATGATATGATTAACGTAGGCCTCCGAGCAAAAGAGTTTAGCAGCTCAGTACAGTTAGAGACCAGGTCTAATAATGAAACACAACTCAACAAATGATGCTTGTGAAGTTAAGGTTAACAGATCTGTAGTTCAATTACCGAGGCTTGTACTCAAAACATTTTCTGGGAGTATTCAGGAATGGCAAGGATGGGCAGACAGTTTTCAATCAGCAGTTCATTCTAGTCAAGTGTTAAGTGCCGTGGAGAAGTTTAATTATTTGCGGTCCCTCTTGGAAGGGGAGGCAGCAAAGACTATAGCAGGATTAGCATTAACAGAGGCTAATTATAATGTGGCTTGGGATATATTAAAGAAACGGTTTGGTAAGCCAGAGATCTTAATTAAAAGCCACCTCCGTGCACTTTTAACTATACCTCCTGTTAATAATCCTAATAGTGTCAAGGAGTTACGGCAGTTATATGATGAATTTGAAATTAGAACTAGGTCCCTGGACAACTTGGGTGTAGGAATGGAAAAGTATGGTATAATGTTGGTTCCTACACTGGAGTCTAAATTGCCTAGCTCAATTTTGCTTGAATTAAGTAGGGGACACTCTGCAGAACATGTGTACATCCCCCTTCAGCAGATGTTAAGTCTTTTAGGCACAGAATTAGCAAGACGAGAGGGAGTTGAGTTTGCACAGTGGGATGGTAAACAAGGACAAAGGCAGGCACAGCACCAAAGTTTCCACAAAAAGGAATAGCCCAGGTACAGTGTCAGCTCTACATGCCTCCTCTGAGAATAAATTAAAGGGAATCAAGGAATGTATATTTTGCGAAGGCAACCACAAGTCATATAAATGTGAGGTGGCTGAGGCCTTACCCTTTGAGGAGAGAAAGGACAGGGTAACTAAGTCCACAGCATGTTTTAAATGTTTTTTGAAAGGTCATAGAGCAAGGTTTTGTAAGTTTAAAATTTTGTGCAAAAAATGTCATGGTAGGCATCAGCCATTATTGTGTGAAAACACTCTTAGTAGGCCTACCCCAGAAGTAGAGACATCAGTGGCACATGCCACTGCTATGCAAGGGAGTAAAAGTAAAGGGGGATTATTGCAAACAACTGCAGCCTTATTAATTGGGAATGAGGGAGAAGCTACTGTAAGAGTGTTGTTTGATAGTGGTAGCCAGTGTAGTTTTATTAAGACCAGAATTTCCAGAAAATTGAAGTTTAAAGAACTTAAGAGGGAAAATTTAAGAATTTCTGGGTTTGGGGGTTCCGTTCAAAACCGAACCAAATTTAAGAAGGTAGAAGTTCTGGTTAAAGGGTTGTTACCGCAAAGTCCCACTATCAAGGTCCAAGCTGTAGAGATTGAGGAACTTTGTGCTCCAGTCACTACTTGTTTAGATATGGCATGTGTCCAAGAATTGCAAGTTAAAGGAATTAATTTGGGCAATAATAAGTTTGAGGGAACAGAAGATATTAGTCTTTTGATTGGAGCTGACTATTATTGGGACTTCATCACTGGTAATATTGTCCGTACATCTCAAGGCCCAGTAGCTATTGAAAGTAAGCTAGGCTGGATGCTACATGGTAGTTATTGCAATGAAATGGAAGTTAAGGCTCTCTTTGTTAAGATTGAGGAGAACAGCCATGGTCTGGAAAGGCATTTGAAAGCGTTTTGGGAACTTGAATCTATTGGTATAAAGGACAACCAGGCAAGTACAGTGAACAATGATGTTTTAGAGCACTTTGAAAAAGGGATTGGGTTTAGAGATGGTTGCTATGAAGTTGGCCTACCATGGAAGGATTCTTGCAAACCCGGTTCAAACCTTCAGCTAGCTAATCGGAGGTTGGAGACTTCATTGTACAGGCTAAGAAAAAATGAGGAGTTGTTAATTGAATACGATGAGGCCATCCTAAGTTATGTAAGGGAGGGCTATGCTGAAAGGGTGCAAGGTGAGCTGGTGAGCCAGGAGGCACATTATCTGCCACACCATGCAGTGGTACGGCGAGACAAAACTACCACCAAACTGAGGGTAGTTTTTGATGGCTCAGCCAAGGACAAAGTGGTGTGTCCTTGAATGACTGTTTGGATGCTGGGCCAAATTTAAATGCAGATTTATTTTCCTTGTTACTGAGATTCAGGTTTGGTAGAGTAGCATTGACTGCAGATGTGAAGCAAGCCTTTTTGCGGATAAAGTTAAAACCAGAGGACAGAGATGCAGTAAGGTATCTGTGGGTGGATACGAAAGACTTGTTGGAAAATGAACCTAAGGTTCAAGCATATAGAATGAAGTCAGTGTTGTTTGGCCTCAGCTCTAGTCCATTTCTGTTGGCAGCTACTATGCAGTACCATTTTAAGAAATATTCTGAAGTCTATCCTAACACTATTGAACACATAAGGAAAAATTTTTATGTTGATGATTTGCTATGTTCCGTGGATAATACAGAAATGGCTAAACAGATATTCATGGAGGCTAGAGCTATAATGAGGGAGGCTGGCATGGAGCTCAGAAAATGGCAGACCAATCATTCGCAATTACAAGAGTTTATGAGTCATTCCTCTGTAGTACCTGATGCAGCAGAAAGTATTGAGGATTCTGGTATTAAGGAGTTGTGGGCAATAGACGCAAAGGTGCTAGGCATCGTTTGGCAGCAAGATGATGATTTGTTTACCTTCAATGGGAAATCTTTAGTAGAGCTGGCCGAGAATGAGACAAGGTGGACAAAACGTACAGCTCTTAGTTTGGCTTCGAAGGTCTTTGATCCTCTTGGATTCCTGGCTCCATTTGTGATAAAGTCAAAAATTTGGTTTCAGAGCCTCTGGGAAATTGGACTTGGTTGGGACCAAGAGTTACCTGATCATATGGTGGTAAGGTGGAAATATTGGTTCAAAGAATTGGCACATCTTGGAGACATTGAAATCCCAAGATGGTACTTTGGAGAGTTGAACAATAGTCCAGACAATTTGGAGCTGCACATCTTTTGTGATGCAAGTGAGGAAGCCTATGCAACTTGTATTTATATAAGAGGCGCATTGCAAGAAGAAGTAAGTTGCAGGTTGGTTGCGGCAAAGAGTAGAGTAGCACCTTTGAAAAGGCTTTCTGTTCCAAGGTTGGAATTGATGGGTGCCGTTATTGCTAGTCGGCTTGCAATTACAGTGCGAAAGTCTTTGGCCCTCTATGAAATTCCAAGCTATTATTGGACAGACTCCACTATAGTTTGGCACTGGTTAAGAAGTCAGGCAAGGAAATGGAAACCATTTGTTGCCAATAGGGTGGAGGAAATTCAAGCGCACACAGATCCCAAGCAATGGAAGCATTGTCCAGGCATCCAAAACCCCGCTGATTTACCAACACGAGGAATTTCGGTGAAAGATCTTTCACAATCAAGTTTGTGGTGGAATGGGCCAGAGTGGCTAAAACTTGGAAGTGAAAACTGGCCTTCTAATCAGCCTATTGTAGGAGAATGCCAGGCTGAAGAAGCATGGGTGAGTGAGGTGAGAAAATGCGCTGTGAACAGTTGTCAAGTTATGCAGCAGGACCCCATATTGAGGCTTGAGGACATTAGCAGTCTGAAAAGATTGTTAAGAGTGACAGCATGGGTATATAGATTTACCAACAACATTAAGGGAGAAACAAGAAGGGAAGGAATTCTGAACAGTAATGAGATTCAGCAAGCCAGGAAATACTGGGTGGTATATATGCAGAAGAAAAAATTTGGTGAAGAGAGAGAATTGCTCACCAGCCATCCATTACAGGTTCTACCAACACATTCTGCGCTCAAGGGTTTGGATGTGTTTTTGGATCAGGATTTATTGAGAGTAGGAGGTAGACTACAGTTTTCTGGGCTTCCAGAGGAGAAAAGACATCCAATTTTGCTACCTTCTGGGGGCACTTTGTGGACCTTTTGATCCTGGATACTCATCATAAGCTGTTACATGCTGGAGTTAGAGAAGTGATAATAGAGATTAGACAACAATTTTGGATTCTCAAAATTAGACAAGTAGTGAAAAAGGTCTTGCATAAATGTGTGGTTTGCAAGCGTTGGAGTGCAAAGCCTTATTATGAAAAGGTGGCTCCACTTCCAAGAGAACGGTGTGTCTATACTGCCCCATTTGATGTAGTGGGAGTAGACTTTGCAGGGCCAGTCTATGTGTATGAGCGAGGGGAGTCTAACAAAGGTTATATATGTCTTTTCACCTGTGCTACCACCAGAGCAACCATTTGGAGTTGGTAAGCAACTTAAGTAGTGATGTATTTCTTTTGGCCTTTAAAAGGTTTGTGAACAGAAGGGGTTTCCCAAATAAAATCATATCGGATAATGCAAAAACCTTCAAAAAGGCTGCAAAGGAACTCCAAGAAATTTGGTCCTTGCTAAAAGAGGAAGGATTCCAATCCTACTTTTCACACCAAGGGGTACAGTGGGAGTTTATTGTTGAGAGAGCACCATGGTGGGGACGATTTTGGGAAAGGCTAGTGAGAAGTGTAAAGTGTCCATTAAAGAAACTTTTAGCTAATGCTCATTTGAGCAAAGAAGAATTCTCTACTGTTTTATGTGAAGTAGAAGCAATGGTGAACAGTAGGCCTATCACTTTTGTTTACAACAGTAGGCAGGATGCAGAGCCATTGACACCAAATCATTTTCTTTGTGGTAAACGATTAACATCAAACCCCAGTGTGCCAGAAGACTTGCAGCCCATCCAGAGCACTCAAGGAGAGTTAACCAGACGGTTCAGGTACCTTGAAGAGCTACAAGATCAGTTATGGAAGAGGTGGCAGATGGAATACTTGCCAGAACTCAATTATTACCCATCAGGCAAGGTAAAGGGCTCCAATGCAAATTGTATCAAGGTGGGAGAAGTGGTAATGATTGGGGATGAAAGACCAAGGCAATGCTGGAAGCTTGGCATAATTGAAGAGTTGTTTGTTGGCAAAGACAATTTAGTTAGGTCTGCACTGGTAAAGACTTCAGGAGGAAAGTTAAAGAGACCTATACAAAAACTCTATGCTTTAGAAATCAGCAAAAACACAGATAGTCAAGATGAAACATTTGAGTTACAGCCTCATGAAGAAGGCTTGGCTAACCTTGCAGAAGGTAATGACAACAATGCCTCTTCGGTGGGGAGTGTTAGAAAATCTAGAAGAGGAAGAACCATTGTTGTCCCAAGGCGATACGATGACTAAGCTGATTGATGCAGCATTGCTTGTATATATATTAAGTTAAGGTGTATATATATATCCATCTCATAATTGTAAGGTTAGTGAAAAATTAAATTAATTTAGAGCTAGCATTTTCGAGCTCTTGTGGCATCATTGTTTGATCACACTGTTGGCATCATTTTGAGACGCTGCGCGTCTTTTCTACTCGTTTGTGGAAGGTCGTACGTAAAGGTGTGGTTTGATAGAGAGCTCTCTTGCAATTCAGTTTGGTTGTTTAGATACATGATTGTTGCATCGTGCAATAGTCCAGGTTGCGTTGTTGTTGCAAGGTACAGAAAGAAGACCACAAATAGTACCCTTTTGTTTACTTTTTAAGTTCATGTAATTTAAGGTCTAAGGTAGGCCCGCATCGAGTCAGCAACCCTGAGGTTACCCTGAGGTAGGACCTAATAGGATCTCAAATCCGTAAGTTTTAATTTAGCTTAACTTGGGCTTTAGGTAGAACTTGCCCTTTAGAATTTGGCCGTTCACGGCTCAGCTGGGATTTCGAACCCGACAAATAAATAAAATAACAGGTAGGTACTTTCTTAGCATCCGGAATGGAATTTGCCTCGAAAAACAACCTCACCCTAGTGGCATAAGCTTCGAAGTCCTCCCCATTGTCTTCGTAGGGGCTTATATGGCCAATCACCGACATGCTAGAGCAAAACCGAATTAGGCCAAATCACGTGAAGTAGGTTAGGTTAGGTTTAAATTTGGTCTAGTTACTCCCCAGTTAGGGCTGAATAGTGAATTTTATTAGAGTTAGGGCTGAGTAGTAATTAGTTTTAGAGTTAGGACTGAGTAGTAATTAGTTTTAGAGTTAGGGCTGAGTAGGAATTAGTTTTAGAGTTAGGGCTGAGTAGGAATTAGTTTTAGAGTTAGGGTGGCGGGACCTACGCTATAGTACGGTAGCTTACCCACACAAACAAACCAAATCGGACGACCCACTAGGCTACATCCAATTTTCCAAACAACCACTTGAACCCAATAAGGCAAATTAACCCAATGAGCCAAATTTAACCCAATGAACAAAATTTAACCAAATGAGCCAAATCCCATCCTCGTCGCCAAATGTGATAGCGTGGGGTAGACACCCCAGTTAGGTTACTTAGGTTCTAGCAAACAATCAAAAGCACTTACCGGTGCGTTGAATTAGGTATTCCTTGAAGCCTACCGTTTTATTCCTGTGTCCCACAAACAGCCTACCTAACTCTCTCTTACATTACCAATTTAGAAACTATAGACATTACCCCTAACTATACTTAAGTACAAACAACTTTCTACCCCATTTGTCACCTTAGGAACATCACCTAATTTATACTCAGCACCAAAGATTAGGTCAGATAGGAAAAAACATGTCTAGGCCAGACCAAAGCAATACGAACAGCCGCGTTGGTTCGTTTATGACTTGCTCTTGCCATTCAGCTTAGATTTAGTGATATTTACCCTTTAGTGACTTTTAGACTATATACATATATATACATACACGTCACCTCACTATCCTAACACTATTGAACACATAAGGAAAAATTTTTATGTTGATGATTTGCTATGTTCCGTGGATAATACAGAAATGGCTAAACAGATATTCATGGAGGCTAGAGCTATAATGAGGGAGGCTGGCATGGAGCTCAAAAAATGGCAGACCAATCATTCGCAATTGCAAGAGTTTATGAGTCATTCCTCTGTAGTACCTGATGCAGCAGAAAGTATTGAGGATTCTGGTATTAAGGAGTTGTGGGCAATAGACGCAAAGGTGCTAGGCATTGTTTGGCAGCAAGATGGTGATTTGTTTACCTTCAATGGGAAATCTTTAGTAGAGCTGGCTGAGAATGAGACAAGGTGGACAAAACGTACAGCTCTTAGTTTGGCTTCAAAGGTCTTTGATCCTCTTGGATTCCTGGCTCCATTTGTGATAAAGTCAAAAATTTGGTTTCAGAGCCTCTGGGAAATTGGACTTGGTTGGGACCAAGAGTTACCTGATCATATGGTGGTAAGGTGGAAATATTGGTTCAAAGAATTGGCACATCTTGGAGACATTGAAATCCCAAGATGGTACTTTGGAGAGTTGAACAATAGTCCAGACAATTTGGAGCTGCACATCTTTTGTGATGCAAGTAAGGAAGCCTATGCAACTTGTATTTATATAAGAGGCGCATTGCAAGAGGAAGTAAGTTGCAGGTTGGTTGCTGCAAAGAGCAGAGTAGCACCTTTGAAAAGGCTTTCTGTTCCAAGGTTGGAATTGATGGGTGCAGTTATAGTGCAAAAGTCTTTGGCCCTCTCTGAAATTCCAAGCTATTATTGGACAGACTCCACTATAGTTTGGCACTGGTTAAGAAGTCAGGCAAGGAAATGGAAACCATTTGTTGCCAATAGGGTGGAGGAAATTCAAGCGCACACAGATCCCAAGCAATGGAAGCATTGTCCAGGCACCCAAAACCCCGCTGATTTACCAACACGAGGAATTTCAGTGAAAGATGTTGCACAGTCAAGTTTGTGGTGGAATGGGCCAGAGTGGCTAAAACTTGGAAGTGAAAACTGGCCTTCTAATCAGCCTATTGTAGGAGAATGCCAGGCTGAAGAAGCATGGGTGAGTGAGGTGAGAAAATGCGCTGTGAACAGTTGTCAAGTTATGCAGCAGGACCCCCTATTGAGGCTTGAGGACATTAGCAGTCTGAAAAGATTGTTAAGAGTGACAGCATGGGTATATAGATTTACCAACAACATTAAGGGAGAAACAAGAAGGGAAGGAATTCTGAACAGTAATGAGATTCAGCAAGCCAGGAAATACTGGGTGGTATATATGCAGAAGAAAAAATTTGGTGAAGAGAGAGAATTGCTCACCAGCCATCCATTACAGGTTCTACCAACACATTCTGCGCTCAAAGGTTTGGATGTGTTTTTGGATCAGGATTTATTGAGAGTAGGAGGTAGACTACAGTTTTCTGGGCTTCCAGAGGAGAAAAGACATCCAATTTTGCTACCTTCTGGGGGGCACTTTGTGGACCTTTTGATCCTGGATACTCATCATAAGCTGTTACATGCTGGAGTTAGAGAAGTGATAAGAGATCAGACAACAGTTTTGGATTCCCAAAATTAGACAAGTAGTAAAAAAGGTCGTGCATAAATGTGTGGTTTGCAAGCGTTGGAGTGCAAAGCCTTATTATGAAAAGGTGGCTCCACTTCCAAGAGAACGGTGTGTCTATACTGCCCCATTTGATGTAGTGGGAGTAGACTTTGCAGGGCCAGTCTATGTGTATGACCGAGGGGAGTCTAACAAAGGTTATATATGTCTTTTCACCTGTGCTACCACCAGAGCAATCCATTTGGAGTTGGTAAGCAACTTAAGTAGTGATGTATTTCTTTTGGCCTTTAAAAGGTTTGTGAACAGAAGGGGTTTCCCAAATAAAATCATATCGGATAATGCAAAAACCTTCAAAAAGGCTGCAAAGGAACTCCAAGAAATTTGGTCCTTGCTAAAAGAGGAAGGATTCCAATCCTACTTTTCACACCAAGGGGTACAGTGGGAGTTTATTGTTGAGAGAGCACCATGGTGGGGAGGATTTTGGGAAAGGCTAGTGAGAAGTGTAAAGTGTCCATTAAAGAAACTTTTGGCTAATGCTCATTTGAGCAAAGAAGAATTCTGTACTGTTTTATGTGAAGTAGAAGCAATGGTGAACAGTAGGCCTATCACTTTTGTTTACAACAGTAGGCAGGATGCAGAGCCATTGACACCAAATCATTTTCTTTGTGGTAAACGATTAACACCAAGCCCCAGTGTGCCAGAAGACTTGCAGCCTATCCAGAGCACTCAAGGAGAGTTAACCAGACGGTTCAGGTACCTTGAAGAGCTACAAGATCAGTTATGGAAGAGGTGGCAGATGGAATACTTGCCAGAACTCAATTATTACCCATCAGGCAAGGTAAAGGGCTCCAATGCAAATTGTATCAAGGTGGGAGAAGTGGTAATGATTGGGGATGAAAGACCAAGGCAATGCTGGAAGCTTGGCATAATTGAAGAGTTGTTTGTTGGCAAAGACAATTTAGTTAGGTCTGCACTGGTAAAGACTTCAGGAGGAAAGTTAAAGAGACCTATACAAAAACTCTATGCTTTAGAAATCAGCAAAAACACAGATAGTCAAGATGAAACATTTGAGTTCCAGCCTCATGGAGAAGGCTTGGCTAACCTTGCAGAAGGTAATGACAACAATGCCTCTTCGGTGGGGAGTGTTAGAAAATCTAGAAGAGGAACAACCATTGTTGTCCCAAGGCGATATGATGACTAAGCTGATTGATGCAGCATTGCTTGTATATATTAAGTTAAGGTGTATATATATCCATCTCATAATTGTAAGGTTAGTGAAAAATTAACTTAATTTAGAGCTAGCATTTTTGAGCTCTTGTGGCATCATTGTTTGGTCACACTGTTGGCATCATTTTGGGGCGCTGCGCGTTCTTTCTACTCGTTTGTGGGATGTCGTACGTACAGGGTGTGGTCGGTTAGAGAGCTCTCTTGCAATTCAGTTTGGTTGTTTAGATACAAGATTGTTGCATCGTGCAATAGTCCAGGTTGCGTTGTTGTTGCAAGGTTGAGAAAGAAGACCATAAATAGTACCCCTTTTGTTTATATTAAATTCATGTAACAAAGGTCTAAGGTAGGCCCGCATCGAGTCAGCAACCCTGAGGTTACAGTGAGGTAGGACCTAATAGGATCTCAAATCCGTAAGTTTTAATTTAGCTTAACTTGGGCTTCAGGTAGAACTGGCCCTTTAGAATTTGGCCGTTCGCGGCTCAGCTGGGATTTTGAACCCAACAAATAAATAAAATAACAGTCATGCAGGCCCAATGCCTACATATAGGGTTCTATGTATGGTAATTAATTTCATTCCCAATAGGCTATGTCGCCAATCCCGAGGCAATTTTGAAGTTATTTAATTCAATAAATTAATAATTTGTATTTAATTATGAAATAAAGGTATCACATACGATACCATATTGTAAACATGTAGAGTTTTTCCATAGTTACCTTTTAGGGGCCACATTGAGAAATTTGGTTCTGTCCACAGTGGAAACTTTATAATGACTTTGGAACTTATTGCTGAATTTGATCCTTTTCTGGCGGAACATATTGCAAAATACAAAAATCCAGGAAAAGGTCATACTTCATACTTGTCTTTGTTTACATGTGAGCAATTCATCAAAATAATAGCTGATAAAGTTACCAAACAAATAACTGAGGAAGTGAAATGTACGAAGTACTATTCCATTATTGTGGACTCTACCCCAGACATATCACAGGTCGATGAACTTGCAGTTATTCTGAGATACGTAAAAGAAGATGGGCATCCCGTAGAGCAATTTTTGGCATTCCTTCCCAGCGTAGGCCACAAATCAAAGCAGCTTTTCAACTCAGTTTCCAGCATATTAAAAATGCATGATCTCGACATTGCAAACTGCAGAGGACAGTCGTATGATAACACTCCCAACATGTCAGGGACTAACTCTGGTTTGCAAGCCAGAATAAAAGCGTCCCCAGTAGCAGTTTACGTACTCTGCTCTGCGCACTCATTAAATTTGATTGGACAATGTGTAACAAGTTGCTGTAAGGAAGCCATTGATTTTTTCGCACTTTTCCAAAATCTTTATGTGTTCTTCACTGCCTCCACTCACCGTTGGGAAATACTACAAAATCATTTTACCAAATCTGAAAATGTAACGCGAAAGAGCTTATCAGACACTCGATGGTCAGCCCGTGAAGAAGCGTGTAAGAGTCTCAATAAAGACTGGGAAGAGGTTACAGAGGCACTTACGTCCATTGAAGAAGATGAATCAGAAAAGCCTTGCACACGCAGTGAAGCATCAGGCTACCTCAATCAACTGCAACGCCTTGAAACTACAATTCTTTCTTTAATGTGGGATGACATTCTGGAAAGGTTCAATGCTACTAGTAAACAGCTGTAAGCAGTTAACATTGATCTTGGTGTCGTAGCAGAACTATATGCATCATTGACATTCTATGTAAAAGATGCAAGAGACAACTTCGACTTTTATGAAGAAGCAGCAATTAAGAAATCATGTATCCGTGAATATGAAGTTACAATGAAAAGAAAAAAGAAAAGAAAACCGAGTCGACGAAACTCGCGAAGGCGAGGTAGAATTAGACGGACGGGGAAACTTCATTAATACTTATCTTGTGGTACTTGACAGATTATTATCGGAATTAAACCGTCGCAAAGATGTGTATGAAAACCTCCATGCACGGTTTGCATTTTTTACAAAAGTCACCACCTTGAATCCGACAGATATAACTGCCAATGCTATTAAGCTTTGTGAATTTTACAAGGATGACTTGGCGGAAGCATTTGTTAATGAGTGTCTTCATTTCCGTGGGTTTCTTCTGAATTTGAAGAAAACTCCTACGAGCATTCTTGAGATGAGTGAGATGATCCAAGCAAAAGGATTAAAAGAAGTTTACTCATATGTTGATATTGCGCTCAGGATCTTCCTATGTACGCCGGCCTCCAGCTGTTCTATATAAGTAAAAGACTCGTTGCATTCACGTCGGATTGAATAAATCAAAGTCATTTACCATTACTTATTCGGACTATAGTGGATTTAATTTTCCCAGAAGAGTTCCTTGTTCCATGCACGGTCTGTGTTTAACATATAAGTTTCTCAGTGGACCATTCTGAGTTTGTGTATATTAAACGGACGTGTTACGTGCCTTGAAAAGTGGACGCTCAATGTCCCGGTTGAGGTTTAAGTATTGTTTTTTTGGCTAAAAATACAATAGTTACCCCTTTTTCTTTGATTTATTGAATCCGACGTGAATGCAACGAGTCTTTTACTTATATAGAGGTTCTGAATGTAGTGGGACTAGGCTTGCTTTAAACCCTAGATCCATGTCCCAAAGCTGGATCCTGTCTGCTTTGCAGATAGCTGGTGAGGGAAGCTATATTTATGGGACCTCTTTGCGAGAGACCCGTTGCCCACGTCGGGCTAGCATCATGAAAAGAAAAACTATGGTATTTGTCATTTACCATTACTTATTCGGACTATAGTGGATTTAATTTTCAGAAGAGTTCCTTGTTCCATGCACGGTCTGTGTTTAACATATAAGTTTCTCAGGGGACCATTCTGAGTTTGTGTATATATATATATATATATATATATATATATATATATATATATATATATATATATATATATATATATATATATATATTTATATTATAATATGATATATTATGATTGATATATATAAATATCTTATATGTTAAGATATATTTTGTTAGAGTAAATGCCTAAACCATTTGACTGCATTTTACTGAAAACCCTTAAATCAAATAACTATTTATTGCTAAATGGTAACTTCGTAAGTGTCCGTAGGGCGGCTAAATCAGTATGGCCTTTGGCGCCAGGAAACCTAAATCCGCCCCTGGTATGCCAGTATGCTAGGTTAAGTGGCTATGTTGGCCTTATTTTTGTATTAAGTTCAATGTGTACGTAAGAGTGTATTTGTATGTTAGGTTAAGTGGCTATGGATTGTGAATGATTCACAATAAAGGTGTTTTTTTTTTTTCGTTTATTTTTACGTTAAAACAATTTTTTTTTTTTAATTGTTGTGTTTCAACAAGATGGAGCACCATGTCATTATGCTCTAATTGTTCGAGAATACCTCAACAGACGCCTTCCGAATCGGTGAATTGGACGTGGAGGACCTCGACCTTGGCCTCCGCGTTCTCCGGATTTGACACCCCTGGATTTCTTTGCATGGGGTTTCATAAAAACAAAGGTTTATCGCCAAAAGATCAATGCTTCTTGTTGAAACACATTATCAAGAATGCCATCATCAAGAAGCTGTGGTTCGAGAAACTGCTGAAGCATATCAAGGTAGACGGTACCTGTTGCAGTTGCTCCCGCAAAGAAGAATGGGCCATAAATTTTGGATTTGGTCATTCCAAGCCACACGTTAACTTTTGGAGAGTCTCTTTGCCATTCTATGACTTCAGACGGCTTTCATTGGACCAGATAATAAAAAATTATGAAAATAAAATTATGAAAAAATTTAGAAATTTATACATTTTTAACACATATTAAACATGATAAACATAAATAAAAGTGTGTTTTTAAAAAATTTGTCCGATTTCATTGAAATAGACAGTTAATTCTGGGACACCCTGTATATGAACAAAAAGAACTCTTTTTCGTTTGTAATGTATGGCGACCTAAGCTTCATAATTATTTGCATGGTAATTATTGATTGTTTCACCAACACTGAAATTAATGTCCAAAACACATTTTTTAATGTATTTTGGTGTGTTCTGTTCAAATATGACCTTCATATCTTGCGCAAATGAACCGAAACAAAGTTCTGAAACATTAAAGTTTTCCTATGTTTTGGTTCATTTTCGCTAGAAATGAAGGTCATATATGAATCAAACACACCAAAATACATTAGAAAAATGTATTTTGGATGTTAACAAAAAACAAACGGGCTAGGAACATATATATATATATATAGTATTTGTAGGTTATCCCCCCCCACCCCCCCACCACCCCAATTTTGACAGAATATTTTCGTTAAAACTAACGAAAATATCACGACTTAACCTAACCAATTATCAAGGGCGTACAGTTGATCTATTATTAATTATAACATTGTTTGTTTCTGAAATAGTATTTACTATTTACTAATAGATCAACTGTACGCCCTTGATAATTAGTTAGGTTAAGTCGTGATATTTCGTTAGTTTTAACGAAAATATTCTGTCAAAATTGGTGGGGGGAAGATAACCTACAAGTACCATATATATAATATATATATATAATATGCAAATAACTGCAATGACCGCGCAGTATATAAATGAATAGAAACGACATAAGTATTAAGGAACGTTTCTGCACAAACGTTCCTTAATACTTATGTCGTTTCTATTATATATATTATATATATAACCTAACCTTAACCCGTGTGTTCTCCAATTGCATGTGTTAACCGGGGGGCTTCGTCCCCCATGATACGTACTAAACTTACCTTATTGTGGAGGTTCAAGGTCACTGTTGGTGAAACATTCAATAATAACCTATTTGGACACTATATAAAAAATAATTTTTGATGTTATCTTTCATAACAATTCGAAATATGATGTTAAGGTGTTGGTTTGAGTTCAGCGGAATATTAACCCTTTATTAGAATTAGACTTAGATGAAATTAAAAAAGCAACACTATGAAAAAATTAAGTATGTACATTTTCCTTAAACCCCTTCATTTTTTATGACATGTATATTATACATAGGTCTGCTGAGCCTAAAATAACCTAAAATGAAACTTAACAAGACACAACGATAGTAGAGGAGACCACGTTCTTTGAAAACCTGCCCTAAAGTGTACACCGGAAGTTCAATATGGCGTCTGTTTAGTTTTGTAAATAAAAACCTCAAATTGCGTGTTAAGGTGTATGTCTTCCAAAATATTATGAAAATTTCATGTTTTCAGTTTCATAAAAGAAAGGTTAAATGTAATAATTAAAGTCGGGGATACCTAGGAGTTCATAATTGCTCATAACTAATATTTTCTAATGCTAAAAGCAGGCTGTATGGACAGGTTGAATGCAAACCAAAATCTTGAGGCTTAGGCTAGTAGGCGATCGTATGTTACTCCGGTTGATTTCGATTCAATTAGATGTAAACTAATTAGGTTCTTTAATTTTTAGAAATAAGGCTAATATTATGTTTCGAGCATGAGAAATTTTTATAATATTAAATTGTTAAGTTGAAAATAACTTGGGGCCTAGCCTAGCCTGGGGCTTTACACGAAAGAACATTAATCCTAGTTTGGAGGCGTCCTCTTAATACGGAACATATATGTATAAATATATCATTGGATAGGCAATAGTTTATTTATGAACAGTGTGGGGTGGAAATTTTATAATTTTGTGGGCAAATGTTGATTATATGTACATAAACTCAGACATGAAATAAATTTGATTTATTAATTATTATAAAATAAATAAATGGTATTGGTTAATATTCGTTTTAATGCTTTGTTCGTTTTCAATAGGAGACACACTATGACAATTTAACATATAAATTTGTATTCAGGACACCTTGAAACTTCAGGGAAACTGATAAAAATCAAGGAAATGAGGTAAAACTTTATAAGACACCCACATTGCCATGAAACATGCTACAGTAATGAAACATATCAATAAGAACATAAGAAATTTGGTAATTTTTTACTATCAGTCCAGTCTCTTCAATTCCTATAATTTATAGATCAATGGATTCGTTATTACACCAGGAATGTGATTTGGATAGTCTCAAGTGAGGGAACTGGCCCAAAACTAAGTTAGGACATGAAGTTTCTTTTGGGGTATAAGTGTGAAAAAATACCCTAAAATGCGGGTAATTCCTTCAGTAGAGACTATCTAGGGCGCATTCACGATGTAAAAACAATCCATTGATATATAAATTATGGAAATTGTAGAAACAGTCAACATGAGTGACCTAAAAGGTATATATATACACATTTATATATATGTAGTAAAACGAATATTGTATATATTATTTATACCGTAAAACTATACTAACCTAACCTAACCTAATTTTAGGTACTACTCTTACCTATGGCAACGAAATGCTTTTCTGTTTTTATCAAATACACACTTATTACTACAAATAATACCTTCCTTGTTTTTCTTAGGGCAAATAAGTTCTTTTAGCAATACACCGTGTTCTATATAAAAATTAAATGCAGCCTTTTCATCATCAAAAAATTTCCGAAGTTAAACATAGTGAATAATTACAACCATCGCAAACTGACGCCATCATGACACAAATCTTATGAGTTTAGGTCAAACCCCCCAATTTTGTTAGTGGTACCTTCCTAACCTTTGTGGGATCAGCCATTTTATCACTCCCAAAAACATGATCCGTGATTTTATCGCTCAAAAAAATAATTTCTTAACGTTAATTTTATAGCTTTAATCGGTATTTACCTTCATATTGTACTTAATAAAAGTTGTTTAAAAAAATGTAGAGAGTCTTGTGCTAAACTTTATTTTCAGTTTCTAGAGACTGGACTGATAGTAAAAAATTACCAGAAATTTTTATAGTAGGCACATGGGGGCCACTTTGGCCCATCGAGGTAGGTCCACTATGTAAAAACTGCCTGAACATTGGCAATAACCAATTTTTATAAAACTAATTAATTATCAATTTAAAACTAGAGATAGAGTCTCTGGATCTAGAGGATCAAAGTCATAATAGGCTACTATCTACAAATATGTTACACTCTATATCTATTTATAACTGACACACAAATATATCGGATCCAAAGAATCCAGTCAAATTCATTACAGTACCCATCAATACCAGTACCTTGCCAACCAAAAATAAGTCATGGTCCATATCAATTATGGACCAAGTCACAATTTACAACCATATACATTACAATATATATACCTAGGAGGAAAAGTGTAGGTGTGGCTGTAAAGACTGTACAGTAATGTAAAAATGTGTGTGCACCTATTTTGGGTCTCCCATTTAAAGGTGTTTGTGAGGCAAGTGAAGATCATGAGTTTTTCAATACCTCACAGTACTATGGGGGGCACTGCTTGGCAGAGGAATCTCTTTAAATGGGGTGTGTAAGGACAGAGAGTATCCCTTAACCCAAGATACTGCCTCCCTATATCCCACAACACTTGTGTTGAGCTGTGAGATTTATCACCTAAATGCACATAATATATATGAAATAAACTAGTACCATTCATGCAATAAAAATGGGCTTAAACACTATCACCAGATGTCCCTTGCAGACATCAAACTATCCAACTTTCTTTTGAAAGAATCAAGTGTGTCTGAAGTCACCACTTCTTCTGTCAGACTGTTCCAAAACTTAATTACTCTGTTTGTAAAACTATGTTTTAAATTTGTTCTACATCTTGGCTTAAATAATTTCATACTATGACCTCTAGTCTGGTTATTATGATCTTTGATGAAAAGAGAATCAAAATCTATCTTATCTAACCCTTTTATCATTTTATACACCTCTATCATATCACCCCTTAACCACCACCTTTTTAATGAGAACATGTTTAGATATGCCAGTCTTTCCTTATATGTCAATTGTCTTAGAGATGGGATCATTCTTGTTGCTCGTTTCTGTACTTTTTCCAGTTTTTAAATATCTTGTATCAAATAGGGACTATTAAATTGAATACAGTATTCAAGCCTGAGGGGTTTCATATATGAAATGTATAGCTAGTTGCTTTATAATTTTGGGTGATTTGTATTCAATGTGTGTCTACATGAGATTGAGTCTAGCATTTGCTTTATTTCTGATTTCCATACAGTGATTTGAGGGTTTAAGTTCATTAGTCACAGTGACACTCAAGTCTTTCTCTTTATCATCATTTTTAATCCAAATTCCATTCATATTGTATTCAAATTCTGGATTTTTTGGCCCAATATGCATAACCTTGCACTTATCAACATTAAATCTCATCTCCCACTTATCTGCCTAGGCTGTTACTCTAAGTCTTTTTGTATTGTCATTGCTCCTGCTACTGACTTAACATTATGGCCTAATTTTGTATCAGCAAATTTTGAGGTTTTACATGATAGGCCTTTCTCTAGATCATTTATATAGACAACAAAAAGCAGAGGTCCCAGCATAGACCCCTGTGGGACTCCACTCAATACGGGTCTCCAAGTAGACTTATTTCCATTTAGATGAACTCTGTTTTCTGTTTCTCAGCCATTCTTCTATGTAGTCAGCTATATGACCTCTTATACCATGGGCATTCAGTTGACCTAACTGGGCATTCAGTTGACTTATATTAAATATCTTATTTTCAACAAAATTGGTAACAGTACATGAAATGGAAAAGATCCAAATGGTGTAAGCTATGATAGGCCTAGTAACATTCTTCATAGTGTCATAACTTTATTTTCTAATATTTTCAAAATGATACATAGCTGCTTGCACCATTTTTTCTGTGGTGATTGATATATTTTTCGTTACTGTAGTATATTTCATTGCAATGCGGGTGTCCTGTAAAGTTTTACCAAAAATAAAATGACCTAACCTAACCTTTTCAGGTGATATCCTATTTTGGCATCTTAAATTATTTAGCAATTACAAAATAAACAAATAACATCACAAATACAAACAATTGGCAAATGTGTATATTTAGTTGCTTCCTGACATGTATGATAGTGCAGTATTCTGTGAGATACACTTGTCTTGTTAACCTTGTTGCTGTTCCATGCATTGGTCTCTCTTCACACGAAGGTCAAGCTGGTGGCCCTGCCTCTAGGTCTGGCTTGGTGGAGGAGTGTGTTGCTTGCATTCTCCACTGTACATAGCCAGGTACACCCAGCTCATCTGGTACCATCCTGAGCAAGGCATGTCTGTGTTAAAAATAAATGCTCGCATTTTAGGTAAAAGTTGTTTAACACGTTCATTGCCAGTGGCATATGGGTCATTCTCTGTCAGATCAACCAAAAAAAATTGAAATTAACACCCTCATCTCTCATATTTTGCTGAAATTTGGTTTATAGGGAGTTTGTGAGCCCTGAATCCATTTCTGAAATTATAAGGTCAATCCGACCAATGGTTCAAGAGATATGACCTCGGGCAATTTGAGGTCACTCGCGAGGTTACTAACATTTGGCGAGCCATAACTTGGGTAATAATTGTCATAATTATATAAAAGTATATATATTTAGAATCAGAAAATGACAAGGAATCCAAATATGCAAGTTTTAGAACTCTAGGTTGAAAAATAAAAAAGTTACACTGTAACCAAAATTTGAGGTCACGATTTGACCTCTGGGGTATCAAATGAGAATTTTTTTTTAAATGTAAAAAATGAAGGCATAGGCATTGGCTATTAGAATCAGCAAAAAAAAGTTTGTTTATGTTAGTATTTTTCATGTAACTAACATATAAGTGAACATATTCATAAGTTGTGCGTCAATTCTACCTATTTTTTCACACTTTAGCTCATAATTTGACCTATAGAAATTAAAATTACATTTTTTATAGATATAAAAAACAAAGTCAGAGTTCTTGACTAATAGAAACAATCATAAAAAGTTTGTTTATGTTGGTACTTTTCATGTAACTAACTTATAAGTGAACATCATATTTATAAATTGCTTGTCATTTCAAGGAATTTTTATATCTTAGCTATCAATTTGACCTCAAGCTCCAAGAATTTAATAAAAATTGTATTTCACTGCTAATCTACACTGGCAATAATAGTTATAATAGTGAAAGGGAAGACTAAGCTCACATGTAGCCTAAACAAACCTGTTGAAACATGTTGCTACTTGTCTAAGTGCAGAATCAACACAGATAGTTGCAAAATTCCTTGTCTACAGGTTAGTACAGTTCCAGCCAGCACTGTGGGTGGCTGGTGGGTATGGTGTTTTAATGAGCCTCAGAGACTATCAAGGCCTAAAATATTAAGTGTGTATAGCTATATATTTTCTAAAAAATATATATTACCTAATTGTAAATCCTATATCTTTACAGATCAAAATACAATGGTTCGGCACTTGAAATACTGCCAGGACCCTATTCAAAAACACAAGAAATGCATAACAATCAATCTTAGAAAAGTGACTGATGTACTTGTTGAAAATGTGCTGGAAGAGTGAAAAAAGACTCATTGTTGTGTGTGAACTGCTGGACACTGATAATGAAAAACCCCACTATACTTAGTACCACTGAAAACAACGAGTCTGAGCAGGATTCAAATGAATCATCTACTATCAGTGGCTTGAGTAACATCTCTTCAATTCAAGATCTGGACAATGACAGTGATTGCTTGATAAAGGAAAATCCTTCAACTTCAGTTGAACCAGTTCTAGCATTTCTGGACCAAACACCAGTTAAAAAAAGTAAGTAATAAATTAATATAATAACTTATACTTTACTACAAGGTCTGTTTGATCTACTATATAGCCAATTATATAGCATTTAAGGTACTATAATTAATATTTAATTACTAATATTCAGGTGTGGAAACCTTTTTTTCTGTTCTTTTCAGAAGGGCTGTCATTAAGCCAGAAAAAGCACAAGGCTCGTGGTAAGCTATCATCTGCTCAGAAACACCTGAAGGAGAGGCTAGAACTCAGTTATGGTGTTGAAATTACCAAGGAGGTAAGTGATACTTCAAAACCTGAAACTAAATCTGAAAAACATCTAGACAATTAATGAATGAATTGAAACAGTCATTCCTGGAGAGCAAATGTCACCATCACAAACTACAAATATTGACACTCACCATACACAATTGAAAAAACAGCTAGTTTCTTTCAAACTACAACATACATGGTGAAAGAAGCCGTTCACTTAAATCAGAACTTGGAATCCTTCCGAAGATTCCACTAATGAGCAAAGGAAAAGTGATATCTGAAGAACACAAAGATATAGTTAGAAGATTCTATGAGTCAGAAGAGGTTAGTCGTATGTGTCCTGGTCAAAAGGATTGCGTGAAAGTTATCAGTGCTGAAGGTGCAATGAAGGTGCAAAAACGATTGGTCCTCGGGAATTTAAGAGAGATGTTTGAACTATATAAAAATGATGAAAAGAATCCCAAAATAGGATTTTCCACATTTGCAAAATTACGGCCATCATATTGTGTGCTTGCCGGTAGTGGTGGGACTCATTCTGTCTGTGTCTGCACATACCATCAAAATCCAAATTGCAGCTGGCTGCATTGGGAGAAAGAGGTCTTTCATACAAGGATCTTATGGATTACAGTGTCTGCAGTACAGAAAGAGAGACTTGCATGATGCAACTTTGCAATGATTGCCCAAGAGAAGAGGGTGTCCTGGATTTTCTTGAGTTACTTGACAGTGTGAAATCAGCTCCAAATGAAATATCTTACAAGCAATGGGTGACTGTTGACCATTGTACAATGTTGATAAGGTGGAGCCACTTCATGAATACTTATCATCCCTAAGCATGAAAATATCCCACATGGTTCGTCATCACTTTGTTGCTCAGCAACAATCACAGTACTTCAAGCAGTTGAAAGAAACACTACCACCTCAGAGCGAGGTAGTTATAGTAGGTGATTTCTCTGAGAATTATTCTTTCATTGTCCAGGATGCTGCCCAAGGGTTTCACTGGGACAATTCACAGTGTACAGTTCACCCTTTTGTCATCTATTATAGATCATCTGCAGACCAGGAACTTAGCCATTTTAGTGTCTGTTTCTTATCTGCATCACTAAAACACAACACTATAATGGTTTACTCATTCATATTGAAGCTTATGACATATGTTAAATTCAGAGGCCCACAATTGAAGAAGGTGCACTATTTCTCAGATGGATGTGCTGGCCAATAAAGAACAGATACAACTTCACAAATCTCTGTTACCATGAAGAGGATTTTGGTCTGTCTTGTGAATGGCACTTCTTTGCTACATCCCATGGCAAAAATGCATGTGATGGGATTGGAGGAACAGTGAAAAGAGCTACTGCTCGTGCCAGTTTGCAGAGAACTACAGAGAGGCAAATTCTTACACCAGAACACATGTTTCAGTTTTGTGAAGAAAACTTGAGCAAGAAGATAAATTTTTTCTTTGTAACTACAGCTGATTTGAAAGATGCAGAAGAACGGTTGGAACATCGATTCAAGGATAGTAGGGCTATTCCTGGAACTCAGAAATATCATAGATTTGTTCCCCTAAACAAGGAAGAACTGATGGTATATCCCATTTCAAGTGGCATTGGAGAAAAGAAAAGAATAAGGAAAAGTCATTTTACTAATGAACCTGCAATGCTTGGTAACCTAAAATGTGTCAAACCAGGAGAGTATGTTGGCTGCATTTATGACATGCAAGTTTGGTATGGAATTGTGGAGGAATATTGTGAAGAGTTTGATGATTTCACTGTGAACTTCTACATCCCTCTGGTCATCAGGATCAAGTGCATATTATTATCCATCAAACAAGGATTCATGTGCAGTGCCAGGACATCATATATTAACTGTAATGAGTTGTCCTACCCTAAGAGGAGGCAGCAGAATTCAATACATTTTTCCACAAAAAGAAATTGATGAGAGCATCGAGCATGCAAAAATTGTATTAGGCTAGCACATGAATCCTCTAAGTAGGTCTTCCCCTTTCACTATTATAACTATTATTGCCAGTGTAGATTAGCAGTGAAATACAATTTTACATTTTTTGCCTTTGTTTTTATATCTAAAAAAATGTAATTTTAATTTCTATAGGTCAAATTATGAGCTTAAGTGTGAAAAAATAGGTAGAATTGACGCACAACTTATGAATATGATGTTCACTTATATGTTAGTTACATGAAAAATACTAACATAAACAAACTTTTTTTTGCTGATTCTAATAGCCAATGCCTATGCCTTCATTTTTTACATTTAAAAAAAAATTCTCATTTGATACCCCAGAGGTCAAATCCTGACCTCAAATTTTGGTTATAGTGTAACTTTTTTATTTTTCAACCTAGAGTTCTAACACTTGCATATTTGGATTCCTTGTCGTTTTCTGATTCTAAATATATATACTTTTATATAATTGTGACCATTATTACCCAAGTTATGGGTCGCCAAATGTTAGTGACCTCGCAAGTGACCTCAAATTTCCCGAGGTCATATCTCTTGAACCATTGGTCGGATTGACCTTATAATTTCAGAAATGGATTCAGGGCCCACAAACTCCCTATAAACCAAATTTCAGCAAAATCTGAGAGATGAGGGTGTTAGGCACTGGTTGATCTGACAGAGAATGACCCATATATGAAGAACCCCTTCAGCCCACGAATTCTCATGATGGCAGTGAATGTGTTAAAATTAATTAAAACCTATGTGAAAATTATTGACTGCCTAGTTTGGTCAATTGTACACCCTTGATGATTGGTTAGGTTAAGTCATGATATTATTGTTAGTTTAAACGAAAATATCATGATTTAACTAACCAATCATCAAGGGCATACAGTTGACCTAACTGGGTATTACAGCCATGTTTTCTTGTAAGAATCAACAAAAATGATTCATCAGAACAAAGCTGATGCTGTTAAATAATTTGGGATGCTATTCATTTATTTTTGGTTAGTTGAATAATTTGGGATGCCAAAATAGGATATTGCCCCTTTTCATAGCTTTGAGTTTACGTATGTATGTTCAACATTTGGCAATATTCTATTTTGGCATCCCAAATTATTCAACCAACCAGTTAGGTCAACTTGTATGCCTTTGACAATTGGTTAGGTTAAGTCATTATATTTTTATTTAAACTAACAAAAATATCAAGACTTAACCTAACCAATCATCAAGGGCATACAGTTGACCTAACCAGGTAGTCAATTAACCTAGTTAACATAAACAAGTAATTTGAAAGTGTTGGAGTGCCATTTAATTTTGGTTGGTTGAATAGGGACCCTAAAATAGGATATTGCCCAACATTTACCATTTTGTGTATTTTATAAATAAAATAATATATTTTTGACACCCATTATCTGTATCAGGAACAAATATGTTTTTAGGGTTTTTCTGAACCACGGAGAACATTTCCATCATTTTCTTTTTGCCGCTGCATCTCTATACAATCCAGGATATTAATAGCAGGTAAGGGGTTTGATTATTATTATTATTAATGCCTGGGTTAGATTGGCTGATGCCATGTTCATAAATAAATTATTTCCAATTCACTGGTGTAACTTTTATGCATGTGCAATAAAAATTTGAAGGATGCCTCTAAATTAAGAATTTACCATAAAATTAAATTTAATGTTTTACACTAGCTTAAATAAATTTTAAAATCTGTGGTCTTGGTAGAACCTGAGTTCATTAATAGGCTAGGCCTTATGGGATAAATCTTGGTGTAGTCTAAGTAGGGTTGTAGGCAGGGTTGGTAAAAACCCAACTGGTTTTTTGCTGGGTTTTTGCCAACCCTAACCCTAGTTGTAGGCAACTAGCCAAATTTTTCTAATTTTAGGAATAGCTTCTTCATTTATTAAGTTATGATAGGACCTATATTTTTTGTTTCACCATAGATTTTATATTAAGGGAATATAAGCTTATGTATGTGGTGGAATAGGGAAATAGTAAAAATTATTGCAATTAAGAAAAGGACATTTAGGGAATTTAAAAGCAGAAGTAGCCTTGTGGACTTGGATAATTGTAGGCAGTTAAAAAACAAGTTAAATAGTTTGATTAGGAATAGCAAAAGGCGGTGAAATAAATCGAGCTAGAAATAGCAATAAAGATTCAAAGAAATTCTTTAGTTTTTATAAATGCAATAATAAAAAGCTTGATAGTATTGGCCCAATAGAATATGATGATATGTTTGAAAAAGATCAGGATGTATGTTGGTATTTTTAATGATTATTTTAGCTCTAGTTTTACTGATGAAAATTTTAATAACTTTGAATCTTTAGAATCTTTGAACTCAGGCATTCTTCATGAGATTCATATAAGGAAGGATGATGTTAAGTAAAGGGTGACTATAGTAGATTAGGGAGTTGTTAGGCTCAGTAACGTGGAATAATGAGTTTGCCAATAAAAATGCTATTGAGATGTGGTCTACATTCAAAGAAATTTTAGAGGATGTGCAATGCAGGTGTATTCCTTTCAGAAGTGTTAGGAATAACAAGATTAGGAAACTTGTGGTAGAATAGAGAAATAGCTAAAATGATTAAAAATAAAAAAGGGCATTCAGGCAATTTAAAGGCAGTGAGTGATAGTATTTTGGACTTGAATAATTATAGGCAGTTAAGAAATATGCTAAATAGTTTGATTAGGAATCTTGAGTAAAAGGTATAGCAAAATAAATCTAGCTAGAAATAGCAATAAAGATTGAAAGAAATTCTTTAGTTTTTATAAATACAGTGGAACCTCGACTTACGAATTTAATTCGTTCCGAGACCCTGTTCGCACCTCGAATTGGTCGTAAATCGAATCCATTTTTTCCATTGAAATTAATGTAAATTTAATTAATCCGTTCCAGCGCCCCAGATAATTGTACTTTTAATGCTTTGTAAGAGTTTATAAAGAGAAAATATAAGAGAAAAAAATTATACTAAATTTAATAAGCTGTATAATTTTACTGTACCTTTGTGGAGGATAATCGCTGGCATGAGTGGATGGTGATAAGGAAGGGGGAGGGAAGTTACTGTTTGGAAGGAGAGTCCCCTTCCATAAGAACACTGGGCACCTCCTTCAGGGGTTTTGTCTCTTCTGTCTCTTTAATTCAATGGTTATTTTAAGTTTTCTTTTTTCACTGCCACTATCACTCTTCACTTTCTTGGGAGCCATAATGAAGGGCTTATTAAAGCAATAAACAAAAAATCATGGAGCAAATATGCAAGAGATAAAGCAATAAACGAAAAATCACGGAGCAAATATGCGAGAGATCCACTCGCAATCGAAGCGCCCGGCGTATGTTCGTATGTCGATTTGGTCATAAATAGAGGCGTTCGTAAGTCGAGGTTCCACTGTATAATAATAAAAAGCTTGGGTGGCAGAAAGTGGAAAGTGGGGTATCACAGGGATCAGTGTTAGGTCCATTAGCTACTCTTTATTTTATATCTAGTGATTTAAGAGAAAGAAGTAGGTTGTAAAATTTCTAAATTTGCAGATGATACAAAAGTAGTTGCTCAAGTTACAAATATAGAAAATTCTTATAAACTGCAAAAGGATCTTCATAGATTAGTTGCTTGGACTAGTAAATGGCAGATGGAATTCAATGTTAAAAAATGCAAAGTCATGCATTTTGGTAGAAATAATAAAAACTTTAGGTATGAGATGCAAGGGAACTGGTTGCAGGATGTAAGAAAAGAAAGGGATCTTGGCATTTTAGTTTGTAGTGATCTAAAATTTTCTAAGCAGTGTTTAGAGCAGGGTTGGTACCCAAAAACCAGGGTTGGCACCCAAAAACCACTTGAATTTTCAGTGGGTTTTTGGGTTTTTGTTCCGAGATGTTTATTTTAAAATAATTGAAATTTTTTCTGATTGCTACATTGTTCAATTGTAGCTAGTTAGAATGATTTGGGCTGTTGATTATTTCAAGTAAGCTGACTTATAAAACAATTCTTAAATTATGCAATGTGTAAAAAGATTATGAAAAATTGAAAAGTTATTAAAAAGGATTTGCACCCATTGTGAACACTATGGGCAATTATTGGATCATTTGACACATTGCTCCAACCATCTTTAATTCAAGTTACAGTAGAATTGACTAAGTTTTTTTTTATTGAATCCAGTACCTACTTCATTATTCACTTTGATTAGTGAGTCAGATAATTTTTTTCTGCTTGGAGGACAATAGCCTGGTCTTAAATTTTGGACCCATTTAATAAATTCTTTATTCTCACAACTACAAATGGAATATTTGCTAAAAAGAAAAATCTGGCCATTTGCAAATCTAGTTGTTCTTTTTGATCTACAGTTGTTCTAACCACATATGACATTATCTGACCTTGTGTTTTCTTGGCTGGAGTAGAATGAAAAAATGGTATGGAAGATTTAGAAGTGGTTGAAGTGAATGAAGTCTCACTACTGTGAATTGTAGTCTCATCATGAACCAGGCTTTCATATGATTTGCTTGAAGAGGGTCTCTCTCAAAACTGCTGTGTCTATGTGTAGGAGGAAGAGTTGCTGATGTAGCTGTATTTGTAAGCTCATCCGCTTTATCATCACGAGCCTGTACTCATTTTTTATTGCATCGATCTAAATGATGTTTCACTCATTCTATTTTTTTCGAAAATACATATCTGCAGTATTTGCACCGAACTCTATTTGGTTGGTCACTCCATACATTTCTACTTCATCCCATTCAGCAGCTTTAAGTTTGCCACCAGTATGTGCAGGTCTAACTTTCTCTAGATGATGTTTCATTCTCTCAATTTTTTGAGTGATACTTTCTTTGCAATAATTGCATAGTACTCTAGTAGGCTGATCACTTAATAAAGTCACCTCGTCCCATTTGCTAGTTTTAGATCTTCCACCTCTATAACTCTTTGGCATCTTAAAAACTTAAATTTGAGTTAGGTCTAAATAAAGCTGAAATCTGCTGTTAAGAAATAAAGGAAAGATCTAAAATTAAAATGGAGAAAATTCTAATATGTCATTATTATCTCTTATATCTGAACTTTGTGAAATAAAGATGTCTTTCTAATATATATTGTAGATTAGATAAATAAATAAAATGATATACCGGTATATATATATATTAAGCACTACATAATTATTGAACCTTTCTAAAAAAATTTCAACCCATCAAAAACTCAAAAACCCAGTTGGGTTATGTTTTTTGTGAAAAACCTGGGTTTTTGCCAACCCAGCAAAAACCTAACCTAAAAACCCACATCAATTTACTTCTCATAAACTTATTTTTAACTTCGCATTTTTTTATAATATGGTTATGCAGTCTTATATATTAATAACTATAAACTGTAATTAATGTGATAAGGGCAATATAAACCAAAATTTCCAGAAACTATTTATTTGACATGTTTCATTATGAACCTTATATCTAATATATGCTGTATCTAATTTATCTATCTACTAATTGGCTACCTATATCTAAGAATAAATCATGTTTCTTTTCAGCTTTATAATTTAAATAATTTAAATGATACCTAATATTGATTGTTGATCAGTATGTTCAGCATCTTTTGACCTTAGGTGGTGGTAGATTCGAACCAACATTTCTGCCTTTTCTTTCCCTAACCTATTTCGCATTTTACCCCATACCAAGCCAAATGTTGAAAAAAATCTTTCCAATGATCCGGAACTGGCCAGACAACTATGAATAGATCTCATAAATTTAGCAAAACCTAATGGTAACCTGGTCTCTTTTTTTTTTTTTTTTTTCTTTCATTTCAATAATTTTTCCACCAATTACTAGCTGATGTAGAGCTCACTATACTCTCTTTGAATAAATAAGGAGGAAAAATTAGTGTGCCTTTTAAGCGGAATGCATAATATCCTGCCATGTATTCTGAATTTATTTCAATCAGTCATTCTTCAGCCTCTTCCTCTTGAACTCTATTCAGTTTTTGTCCTGAAAAATAATAGAACTGTGTAGAAACAAAAATAAAGCTAATAATATAGATTATATAATTTATGTTATGGTATCTAATTTATGCTATATAATTATCTAATATGGCAATGCCAGATGATTTGATTCAGACTAGAGAAAACTCTTCTGCCCATACAGTTGAGTTACCTATGTTTTATATATTGATAGTAGTTAAGCATTTAGGTCGTATTTACCTTCATACTTTGGGTCAGTTATATTTGCCAAAAGATGACATGGCTCCATAGCTTTTTTAAATCTCTTAATAATATCTTCTTTGTATGGAGCTAATTTTTCATCTTGGATTAAATTGAGCCAAATTTCAACAGCATCAGATATTGTTGTATTATCAGCCTGCAACTGTAACAAAAAAAATAAAAACTATAAAGTTATATATGGTTGAATGAAAACATCTGTAAACATTTAGAATTATGCATTGGTAGAATTTATTTTTTGGTGTTACAAGTTACAATACAAAATGAAGTGTATTTTAATTATTTATTAGTAGTGCTTTAGTACAGGATTCTATAAATAAAATGTGCACTATAAGTCTATAAAATATCTTGAAATTAATATGGTATTTAAAGTTAAGTAATTTTAACTAACTGCATAATATATAAACACCTTATCTAGAGCATTTCCAACAAGTAAGAGTTGTGACTGTAAATTGAGTGCCTCTCTCTGTATAGATAAGTTATCTATCAATTTTCCAATGTTGTGATCAGTGTCTTCAATATGCTCTCCTCTTATTTCTATATATAGAGAGTAATTTGAGAAATAGGTTTTTATGCATTCTAACCAGGGTTGGCACTAGTGGGCCCAGGGCAAAAAAACCCACCTGTTTAAAAAAAAAAAAAAAAAACGAAAAAAAAAACAATATTTTACCCACTTGTGGGTTTTTTCATGAAACTTAAGAAGTGCATATGCAATTATTTTTAAAAATTGTCATATAGGCGCCTATAATGATTTTACATGCAAAGCAAGCAAACATGAGTCAACAAATAGACCTACAGGTATAACTCTTTGGGTGAGGTAGCAGGTTATAGAGTGTAGACATCAGCCAATCAGGGTGTTATACATCCTAATTCTTCAGTCAACTGCATCTTCAAGGAATTTTCTACTTCTTCATGGATTGTATTTAAAAGTGGACCAGACAAATTTCGACGGGAAGGTGGAGTGTAGCCTGGTCTTAGAGTCTCTATCATTTCAATAAAATACTTAGACTCTGCACATAGAAATGGAAATATTTGCATAAAAGAATTTGGCTACTTGTTATCAATTACATTTTTCTGCAAAGTTGTTGTTGTCATGCCAAAATCGCTTACTTTCTTTTGAATTTTTCTTTTTTTCATCTGTAATTGTGTCAGTGGTGGTGAGGATGAGTCTGGATCATCTGAGAGGTCTATGGGTCATTCTCTGTCAGATCAACCAAAAAAAAATGAAATTAACACCCTCATCTCTCATATTTTGCTGAAATTTGGTTTATAGGGAGTTTGTGAGCCCTGAATCCATTTCTGAAATTATAAGGTCAATCCGACCAACGGTTCAAGAGATATGACCTCGGGCAATTTGAGGTCACTCGCGAGGTTACTAACATTTGGTGAGCCATAACTTGGGTAATAATTGTCATAATTATAAAAGTATATATTTTAGAATCAGAAAACGACAAGGAATCCAAATATGCAAGTTTAGAACTCTAGGTTGAAAAATAAAAAAGTTACACTGTAACCAAAATTTGAGGTCACGATTTGACCTCTGGGGTATCAAATGAGAATTTTTTTTTAAATGTAAAAAATGAAGGCATAGGCATTGGCTATTAGAATCAGCAAAAAAAAGTTTGTTTATGTTAGTATTTTTCATGTAACTAACATATAAGTGAACACCATATTCATAAGTTGTGCGTCAATTCTACCTATTTTTCACACTTAAGCTCATATTTGACCTATAGAAATTAAAATTACATTTTTTATAGATATAAAAAACAAAGTCAGAGTTCTTGACTAATAGAAACAATCATAAAAAGTTTGTTTATGTTGGTACTTTTCATGTAACTAACTTATAAGTGAACACCATATTTATAAATTGCTTGTCATTTCAAGGAATTTTTATATCTTAGCTATCAATTTGACCTCAAGCTCCAAGAATTTAATAAAAATTGTATTTCACTGCTAATCTACACTGGCAATAATAGTTATAATAGTGAAAGGGGAAGACTAAGCTCACATGTAGCCTAAACAAACCTGTTGAAACATGTTGCTACTTGTCTAAGTGCAGAATCAACACAGTTGCAAAATTCCTTGTCTACAGGTTAGTACAGTTCCAGCCAGCACTGTGGGTGGCTGGTGGGTATGGTTTTAATGAGCCTCAGAGACTATCAAGGCCTAAAATATTAAGTGTGTATAGCTATATATTTTCTAAAAAATATATATTACCTAATTGTAAATCCTATATCTTTACAGATCAAAATACAATGGTTCGGCACTTGAAATACTGCCAGGACCCTATTCAAAAACACAAGAAACGCATAACAATCAATCTTAGAAAAGTGACTGATGTACTTGTTGAAAAATGTGCTGGAAGAGTGAAAAAAGACTCATTGTTGTGTGTGAACTGCTGGACACTGATAATGAAAAACCCCACTATACTTAGTACCACTGAAAACAACGAGTCTGAGCAGGATTCAAATGAATCATCTACTATCAGTGGCTTGAGTAACATCTCTTCAATTCAAGATCTGGACAATGACAGTGATTGCTTGATAAAGGAAAATCCTTCAACTTCAGTTGAACCAGTTCTAGCATTTCTGGACCAAACACCAGTTAAAAAAAGTAAGTAATAAATTAATATAATAACTTATACTTACTACAAGGTCTGTTTGATCTACTATATAGCCAATTATATAGCATTTAAGGTACTATAATTAATATTTAATTACTAATATTCAGGTGTGTGAAACCTTTTTTTCTGTTCTTTTCAGAAGGGCTGTCATTAAGCCAGAAAAAGCGCAAGCTCATCTGCTCAGAAACACCTGAAGGAGAGGCTAGAACTCAGTTATGGTGTTCAAATTACCGAGGAGGTAAGTGATACTTCAAAACCTGAAAACTAAATCTGAAAAACATCTAGACAAATTAATGAATGAATTGAAACAGTCATTCCTGGAGAGCAAATGTCACCATCACAAACTACAAATATTGACACACTCACCATACACAATTGAAAAAACAGCTAGTTTCTTTCAAACTAAACATACATGGTGAAAAGAAGCCGTTCACTTAAATCAGAACATGGAATCCTTCCGAAGATTCCACTAATGAGCAAAGGAAAGTGATATCTGAAGAACACAAAGATATAGTTAGAAGATTCTATGAGTCAGAAGAGGTTAGTCGTATGTGTCCTGGCCAAAAGGATTGCGTGAAAGTTATCAGTGCTGAAGGTGCAATGAAGGTGCAAAAACAATTGGTCCTCGGGAATTTAAGAGAGATGTTTGAACTATATAAAAATGATGAAAAGAATCTCAAAATAGGATTTTCCACATTTGCAAAATTACGGCCATCATATTGTGTGCTTGCCAGTAGTGGTGGGACTCATTCTGTCTGTGTCTGCACATACCATCAAAATAAAATTGCAGCTGGCTGCATTGGGAGAAAGAGTCTTTCATACAAGGATCTTATGGATTACAGTGTCTGCAGTACAGAAAGAGAGACTTGCATGATGCAACTTTGCAATGATTGCCCAAGAGAAGAGGGTGTCCTGGATTTTCTTGAGTTACTTGACAGTGTGAAATCAGCTCCAAATGAAATATCTTACAAGCAATGGGTGACTGTTGACCGTTGTACAATGGTTGATAAGGTGGAGCCACTTCATGAATACTTATCATCCCTAAGCATGAAAATATCCCGCATTCATCACTTTGTTGCTCAGCAACAATCACAGTACTTCAAGCAGTTGAAAGAAACACTACCACCTCAGAGCGAGGTAGATAGTAGGTGATTTCTCTGAGAATTATTCTTTCATTGTCCAGGATGCTGCCCAAGGGTTTCACTGGGACAATTCACAGTGTACAGTTCACCCTTTTGTCATCTATTATAGATCATCTGCAGACCAGGAACTTAGCCATTTTAGTGTCTGTTTCTTATCTGCATCACTAAAACACAACACTATAATGGTTTACTCATTCATATTGAAGCTTATGACATATGTTAAATTCAGATGCCCACAATTGAAGAAGGTGCACTATTTCTCAGATGGATGTGCTGGCCAATATAAGAACAGATACAACTTCACAAATCTCTGTTACCATGAAGAGGATTTTGGTCTGTCTTGTGAATGGCACTTCTTTGCTACATCCCATGGCAAAAATGCATGTGATGGGATTGGAGGAACAGTGAAAAGAGCTACTGCTCGTGCCAGTTTGCAGAGAACTACAGAGAGGCAAATTCTTACACCAGAACACATGTTTCAGTTTTGTGAAGAAAACTTGAGCAAGAAGATAAATTTTTTCTTTGTAACTACAGCTGATTTGAAAGATGCAGAAGAACGGTTGGAACATCGATTCAAGGATAGTAGGGCTATTCCTGGAACTCAGAAATATCATAGATTTGTTCCCCTAAACAAGGAAGAACTGATGGTGTATCCCATTTCAAGTGGCATTGGAGAAAAGAAAAGAATAAGGAAAAGTCATTTTACTAATGAACCTGCAATGCTTGGTAACCTAAAATGTGTCAAACCAGGAGAGTATGTTGGCTGCATTTATGACATGCAAGTTTGGTATGGAATTGTGGAGGAATATTGTGAAGAGTTTGATGATTTCACTGTGAACTTTCTACATCCCTCTGGGTCATCAGGATCAAGTGCATATTATTATCCATCAAACAAGGATTCATGTGCAGTGCCAGGACATCATATATTAACTGTAATGAGTTGTCCTACCCTAAGAGGAGGCAGCAGAATTCAATACATTTTTCCACAAAAAGAAATTGATGAGCATCGAGCATGCAAAAATTGTATTAGGCTAGCACATGAATCCTCTAAGTAGGTCTTCCCCTTTCACTATTATAACTATTATTGCCAGTGTAGATTAGCAGTGAAATACAATTTTACATTTTTTGCCTTTGTTTTTATATCTATAGGTCAAATTATGAGCTTAAGTGTGAAAAAATAGGTAGAATTGACGCACAACTTATGAATATGGTGTTCACTTATATGTTAGTTACATGAAAAATACTAACATAAACAAACTTTTTTTTGCTGATTCTAATAGCCAATGCCTATGCCTTCATTTTTTACATTTAAAAAAAAATTCTCATTTGATACCCCAGAGGTCAAATCGTGACCTCAAATTTTGGTTACAGTGTAACTTTTTTATTTTTCAACCTAGATTCTAAAACTTGCATATTTGGATTCCTTGTCGTTTTCTGATTCTAAATATATATACTTTTATATAATTGTGACCATTATTACCCAAGTTATGGGTCGCCAAATGTTAGTGACCTCGCAAGTGACCTCAAATTTCCCGAGGTCATATCTCTTGAACCGTTGGTCGGATTGACCTTATAATTTCAGAAATGGATTCAGGGCCCACAAACTCCCTATAAACTAAATTTCAGCAAAATCTGAGAGATGAGGGTGTTAGGCACTGGTTGATCTGACAGAGAATGACCCCTATGTCATGGCAGTATGAAGATGATGTACTGGCAGTATTGTCAGTCTTGTTTCTTGATTCCATGTGTTTCAAACATTTCATTAAATGCATTTTTATTCGCTCTATTTTATTACTTATTTCATTATATTGCAATGTTTGCATCTAACTTTACTAGTCCCATCAATAATATTGACTTCACTCCATTCATGCCCTGATTTTCTTCCTGATCCAAAGGTCTTTGGCATTATTTAATGCAGTTATAACTTCAAACAGACTAATTCTGTAGGCTAGCAGTAAAGATAAATATGCTGTTGCCAGTTTGTTTTATTTAACTGTGAAATAAAAGAAAAAATATTCAGTAATATGAATTAAATAGATATAACTAGCTGAATTAAGTTCCCTTTCGGAGCTGTAATTCACCTACTTCCAGCAGAAGACACAGGGGCCTGTCTTCCATAGGAAGTATAGCCTAACAAATAGGATAATTTACCACATCAAATTTAGTTCAAATTGGTCTATGTTTTCCAAATTTTGTTGTGAAGCTCAATCTGAGAAAATAATAACTTTTTATGCTTAATTGCCTGGAAGGCAACCTTTTTGCTAAAAACAAGACAAATGTTATATTAATAGTGTACGGTACAGTACAGTATTATTATAAAAATAAGAATAGGTAGGTCTAATATGAACTAACATATGGATATATGAAAAAACCCAATTTTACCTGGTTTTTTTTGGGTTTTAGGTGAAAAAACCAGAAAAAAAACCATCTGGGGTGGGCTTTTTCCAAAAAAGTGGGGTTTTTGCCAACCCTGATTCTAACTGAGAATTCCATCTGGTTTCATTTGGTAGTTGCGGCATCATACCTCCTTTCTCCATTAACCAACCCTAAAATATAAATATTTATTAAAATATTGCTGGATTTGACAGCATAAATAAATAGCCTATGCAACTTATTAATGAGTCATGAATTAGGATTCACACTGGTGACAGTGCTCATGCTAACATTGACAGTGCTAATGCATAAAAGTAAAGATGACAGTAGCTAATTTATTGGATTTGTTTCTAGCTTACATGAGGTTGGTGATGGTTTTGGGAATATTTGTTAATTTCTACATGCTTGAGAACTGATTTTGGGGAGACATCTTTTTTTACCAAGTTTAGATGGTGTGCTGAACTGAACAGCCATAAGTAATAAGACTGTAGTTGTCCTCCTTAAGAATTTCTCTCATTCTTATTTTGTTTTCATTATCAGTGTATATAGCAAATACCTGAAAATAAAATGTTATAACTCATAAGGAACTGAGCACTTGAGTATACCAAGGTGGAGAATTACATTCAGTTTATAACTAAAATAAAATGTACCTACAAAATAGTTATACTCACATCAATGCCATATATTTCTTTAGTTTTTGTTATTGCTTCTCTAGCTAACTGCACAATATTCTGCTGTCTTTTTTGTATTTCCAGCATCTGCTGCTGAAATCAGATATGGCTTTTTTCCATTATGAATACTGTGCGCAATAATAGGATCATTACCTACTGAACTCCAGCCATCTTGTATGAGAGTAATGGTACAATCATCAAGATTAAGGTCATTCTTCATTTCATGGATTACTTCATCATTAACTTTTATTAGCAGATCAGATGCCAACCTTTTCCTGTTTGGTGGTTCATATCCTGATCTTAGACCTTTGATTAATTTTATAAATTCTTTATTTTCTAAAACATTGAAGGGTATGTTAGCTGAAGAAAAGAACCTTACAACTTGTAAATCTAATTCTTCCTTTTGGTCCACAGTTGTTCTTACCACAAATGGTGTAATTGATCTTTGTCTTTTATGCTTTATTGGTGTTGAATGACAGAATGTGGATGATGAAGAACCTGCACTGGTGTCACTCATTTTAGGCACATTTTCACTTACAGTCTTTGGATCATCTTTGCCAGAAGCCAAAGTTGGAGGAAGTGAATCAGTTTCAACTGATGCTCCAAATTCGAGTCTCGGCGTACCTCTTGCTTCATTTTCAAAACATTCCACTTTTCTTTTACTGCATTTCTCTAGATGATGATTCACTCTCAATTTTTCGAGTGATACTTTCTTTGCAATAATTGCATAGTATTCAAGTAGGCTGATCACTTAATAAAGTCACCTTGTCCCATTCGCTAGCTTTAGATCTTCCACCTCTATAACTCTTTGAGTTTGGCATCTTAAAAATTTTAATTTGAGTTAGGTCTAAATAAAGTTGAAATATGCTGTTAAGAAATAAAGGAAAGATCTAAAATTAAAATGGAAAAAATTCTAATATGTCATTATTATCTCATATCTGAACTTTCTGTGAAATAAAGATATCTTTTTAATATATATTGTAGATTAGATAAATAAATTAATAAAATAATAGATATATTAGGCACTACATCATTATCAAACCTTTCTAAAAAAAATTTCAACCCATCAAAAAACCAAAAACCCAGTTGGGTTGTTTTTTTTTGTGTGAAAAAACCAGGTTTTTGCCAACCCTTGTTTAGAGGCTAGAAATAAAGTAAATAAAATGTTAGGTATTATTAAAAGGAATGTTAGTTACAAGAGTAAGGAAGTCATCTGTAAATCATATACCGTATTTTTCGGTGTATAAGATGCACTTTTTTCCCAAAAAAGAGGTCTCAAAATCACCCTGCATCCTTACACCGAAGGTCATAATATTACATTTATATGGGCTAGAAGAACTGATGGATTTTTACAAAAATTCATCATCTCTTAGTCCCTCTTGGTTTGGCCAATTTTACACTGTTTCTACTCTTCCCAACCCACTGATAACAAGAAAAACAGTATGTATTGCATAATGATTTACTTTTATGTTTCATAACATATAGTATAGTCTCCCATATACGGTACTTAATACTATTTTCTTATAATGAGTATGGGTGAAAGAAAATGTATCACCATACTTTTGATGGAGGGTTTTAACAAAAGTCAGCCTTGCTGGTAGAAAATTATGGACATTTTCTGACCACTAGGCAGTTGGTCATAATTTTTTTCCTGAAAGGCCTTGAAAATAGGGATGTCTTATACACCGAAAAATATGGTAATTCGTATCCTGAATAGATTGGAATACAGGGGTAGATTAAAGAATTAGGTATGTTTAGTTTTGAGACATTGTATGAGGGGAGATGTGATACAGATGTTCAAGATGTTTTTAAGTTGGACAAATTAGATGTACGTAACTTTTTCTCACTAGATACTGATTGGATAACTCATGGGCATAATAAAAAAAATTAGAAAAGACTTATAGACTTGATCTATAAAAATACTTTTTCAGTCATAGAGTAGTAGATTTTTGGAATGACTTGCCATATGATGTGGTAAACAATAGCTCATTAGTTAATATTCAGAAAAATTTAGACACTCATGAATGAGAGAGATAGTTTGTAGATTGTATATAATGTATATTCTTTGCTTCAGTTATATAGGCTACTATGGTGGTAGTAAATAGTTGTATATTAATTAATTAGCTGACTCGAGTTTGATATCTTGCAAGATTTTATTATTATTAAAAAATGTAGCTCATGACTTGGATTACTTCAATAGGCCCGAGTGGCATCATGTTTTCTAAATGAAATTTCATTTGGAAAACATGAAGCCACTTAGGCCTGTTGAGGTTATCCAAGTCATAAGATATATTTTATAAAAAAATCATGCAAAATGTTGATGTTAAGTTGGCTAATTAACATAAAACTATTTACAGAGCTACCAAAATAGTTAGACATAACTTAAGCTAAGAATATACACTATTTGCAATTACAAACTGTCACTTTCATTCATGAAAGCATCCAAATTTTTCTTAAAACTAACTAAAGAGCTACTATTTACCACATTGTATGGCAAGTCATTCTAAAAATGTATGGTACTGGCAGAAAATGAAAAGTGAGGTACTTGGGATGCAAGTTGGATTCATGTTAATTAGCTGACTTGGTGACTGACATTTTGCGCAATTTTATTATTATTATTAGCTATAAATGTATCTGACTCGACACCCTCAACAGGCCTAAGTGGCTTTGTTTTCCACGTGAAATTTAATGTAATGTATTTGACTTCATTGTACCAGGTGTGTATAAAGTAATGCGAGTGAAGAGAGAAATCTAATTTTAATACTGTACTGTATATTAAAACAAGTGAACATGGACAAGTAATATTTATTACGTATAGCTACTTAAAACAACTATATATTTGATAGTAAGGTTTATAAGAGTTAAAAAACAAGTTGAAACTAGTTTAAACCAGTTCAATTGGATTTTTCCCTTCACTTGCACTACAAAACTAGTTCAACATATTGACTGCGATACACTGGCAGTCATTAATTAGTTTGCCAATGTATCATGGGTGATACATTTACATATTATATTTACTTTCATATAAAGCAGTTGCAGCACCCAAGAAATGTTGTTTATTTGGTCCCTTGGGGTCTCAATAAAGGAGGAATTTAAATGTAATCTTATATGTATCACAGGTGATACATTTGGCTTGATATGAATACCCCTATTTGTTCAGCAAAAAAAAAAAAAAAAAAAAATTTTTAGGAGTAGCTACCGGTATAGAAAAACCTTATAAAGAAAATATTTTATCGCATTATATGTATATATAGAACAATGCATTATATGTATATATAGAACAATAACCATCCTAATATAAAGAAAACCTAAAAGAATGAATGTTTGATGGATAACTAAGTTTATTTAATGTTGTGATTCTGTTGGAAGTGTTCCAAACAAAAATATGGTTTGTTTGGACACTTAGAACCAGACATGGGGTAATAGTAATAAACTATTACAGGATTTTTCAAGTAATAGTAATAGATCATAATTTTTTGGCTGTAATAGTAATAGAAGGCAAAATAATAGATAATAGTCTATTACTTTTCTATTACAGTGACAATGGACATATTGTGTGAACAAAGAACTGAAAAAATAAACTAAATCTACTCTAAACTAAAATAAACGTGTATGTGAACTAATATTGTGGCAAATTTTTCCTTCAATAAACTAAAATTTATGAAGACCTAGTCTGAAATTGTAATGATTTGGTTGAAACAAATTTTTGTTAACACACTGCTTCTAATTGCATTTAAATAGACATAAGGATCCTTTTCAAATGAGTGAAGTACCCCATATACAAAAGTAATAGTAATAGAAGAAGTCAAAATTAATAGTAATAGTAATTTAGAAACCCAGTAATAGACCTCATGTCTGCTTAGAACATTGTGTAGCAATCAGTTTTGCCTTTTTTTAGCAATTTTTGGACCTTCTGCTTCGGATAACTTTGAATAGTGTGTATTACAGCATGATCTCTTCAGGCAATTGCCAGACATCCTTTCTTCTTTGTTGAATAGCAAATGTTTACTTTCACTTGTTATCCTCTCATCAGGCTTTTCTCATTGCATAGAAGTAAGATGCATCATTATATTCTTTTGAAAATTGGCTATTTTTATTTTCTTGTTTATTTCTTTGTTGTATAGTGTGTAAGAGTTCACTGCAACCATATTTAGCAGCAGTTCAAAGACTACTTTGTGATACCAAAGTGATAAAAGTGTTTTTATATGTACTATAAATTTTTTTTTTTAAAAGTTGCTTCAGTTCAATTTTAACAATAAAAATTGTGTGGCCTCTGAGAAAAGAATTTTACTCATCAAAATTTTTTGACTGGCAGTCAGTGTGTTAAGCCAGTTCAAATCAGATTTCTGTCTTCACTCCCGTTACTTTATACACACCCTGTATAAATCACTTGCCTAACATCATCATTCCTTATATGAATCTTATCAAGAAAGTCTTGAGTTTACAGAATCTAAAGAATTAGTCAAAGTTATTCAGGTTTCCTTCAGTAAAAATGGCTAAAATAATCTTTGGATCTTTATTGCTATTTCTAGCTAGATTTGTTTCACTATGCTTTTGTTTAACTAATCAAACTATTTAACTCATTTCTTAACTCTCCATAATTATCCAAGTCTATTAGGCCTACTAAGTACTATTAAATTTCATGAATGCCCTTTTCTTATATTTACTCATTTTAGCTATTTCCATATTCCACCACAAAGGTTTCCTAATCATCTTATTCCTAACAGTTCTGAAAGGAATACCATACAATTACATTGTATAGCTATCTTCTAAAATTTCTTTAAATTTTGTAAATAGTGTATATTTTTAGCTTTGGTTATGTAGGCTACTTTGGTAGCTCTGTAAGTAGTTTTATGTTAATTAGCTGACTTGAGATTGACACTTTGCACAATTTTATTATAAAATATAGCTTATGACTTGGATAACCACAATAGGCCCAAGTGGCTTTATGTTTTCCAAATAAAATATGTAATGTAATGTATGCTAAAAGGAATCTTATTATATGTAACTATAAGTTGGCTTGTATATATAACTGACATGGGCATACCATATATAAGCTAGTTTGATGCCCAGTATATATATTCCTAGGTATGGTAAGTATTTATATATTAAAAGTAACTAATAGCAGGGTATCACAAAAGTCCCAATCTATTTCTTGTAAGGAGTTAACAAGAAATAGATTGGGTATTTTGGGACACTGTGTGTGTGAGGGGTCGTGCGTCTTAAGGCACCTAAGTGCCACCACAGGCGAAAACGTGTTTTTGATGGATATAACTATTTTCACCCTTAGTCTATCGCGTGGTTTGGGTTATAATGACCTTACGACACGAAGTATGGTTGAAAACCTTATGAAGCGCACTACTTTTTTCACCTCTATCGCCAGCCAAAAGTTCACCCAAAGTTTGGCATAATAAGAAAATAAATTTTTTTAAAAAAATGTATTTGAAAATCTATTCCAAAAACTCATCAACATCTTCATTAGCATACTTAGAACTCTAATTTAGCCAAATATGAACGTTCTAGCTCAATTAATAACAGATACTATTGCCAGAATATTACTGAACTTTGGAGGTGATTTCTGATGAATTTTAATTTTGGCGCTTAGTAGGGTGCATTAAACGCCCCATGATTTTCAAATAGTTGTTGGATTTTAATGTCTATTCCCTCAAATTACACTTGTTGGTAGAAGTATGTATGCAAAACATAAATCAAATCGGAGGTGGTCCTGGGTGGCCACCGGCCACTTTTATATATTTAGTAGTGATGCACCGAATATTCGGCAAATATTCGGTATACTTATAATACTAATATACAAATATTCGGTATTACTATACTTACATTGATTGAAAGTTGAAAATGTATAAAACACAACGCCAATGTCACTACTCCAACTTTGCTCGTTTCCGCAAATTTGGCCTCGCTTTGCGGTCACATTCAACCACTTGAAGAAGATTTTGGAAGTGGTCTTCTCCTCTTGCAGCTGAGACAAAATCAGTTGTGAGCTTTACTGCTCTCTCTGCAGGGTCATTCACAACATTTAACCCATCCACAATGGACTTGGCTGCCTTGAAGTGGTCATTGTTCTGCCAATTGTCAACATCCTCTGTTAGGAAGGTCATATCCAGGTGAAGAAGGTTCACTGTAAACCACGAGTCCTCGTTCACAAGATCAGCCAGGGTTGTCGCTTCTGTAATTTTTGGAAATGACGGTTTGCCATATCCAGAACCGTAGCGGTGTTTTGGAGTGCTTGGCATTTCATCTGGTTGTATGGCCAGTAACACATCTGCAAGGGCACGACGCTCCTTTTGAGGTACTGCATTGCTGAACAGTGCCAAAACAACCAGTTCTGGGGTTAAATACCACAAATGTCTATCAAAGGCTTTCACAGCGCTGACTGAAATGATTGAGTTGACAGCTTTATAGTTGAGCAGAGTCTTGTATAAGCACAAATCAAACCATGGGGCATTTGAAGCAGACTGACATATGAGCCACCAATCACAATAAATCTAAACAACAAAAACAACAAACTCCTTCAGTTTTTCCTGTTGATGTTGTGTTGTTACAGTTCCTCGAGGTAGTACAGAAATTTGCTTCAAGTAGGCATATTTGATGGAATAAAGAATCTTTGACATCCACCTTGCTTTATGCATGGCCCCAGGTCTGTGGAGTGTTCCTTGTTTTGTGACATCATCATCGAGGACTACCTGGCAGAGTTGTGCCATTTCCTTGTAGTCTTCCCTACAGTATGAAGCGCTTGTGCGGATTGTGCTTAAAACCTTGTTTTTGCAGGATAAAAGCAGTTGTTGTGCATTGTCATTGTACATTGAAATGTCAATTTTGGTTAAACTTTCATCCTTTGCATGCGATATGCGTTCCCAATTCTTCTGGAATCTTTGGAACAAAGATGCTTCTGGAGACTTTGATGTCTCAATTTTGAAGCGTCAAACACATGATCCAGGATTACCTCTCCAACATGATGGCGACATGCACACCACAGAAGAGCACGGTCCAGTTTTGATTGAATGGTAACACAGGCAGCTGTAACGTGTCCAGTGTTTGATGCTGTTGTGTCAAAACATAAGTTGACAACTGACTGTTTGCACTTCCATGAATGTAGAAACGTGTAAGTGTGCTCGGCAATGATGTCACCTGATGACATATCACTTCCACGAGGATATCTAGCCACTCCCAGTAGCTTTACATCAGTGGCATTCCCAACCAACACTGGCAATCTTTCTTCCTTGCCATTCTTGTTTGTGAGTGTATGCATCTGCTTGCCATCCCAGTGAAGTGTTGCAGCTGTTGGGGCGATCCAATTTTCTCGAATATCTTTGGCGATAGCACTTGTTATTAATCGTCGAGCCTTATCAGCAGTTGAATACGACTTGGCCACACGACGTGGATCACCTCCTGCCTCTTGAATTACAGCTTCGGTGAGCACAGCCTGTTGAACAGGAGTTATGTTTAGTCGAGTAGCAACAGACACGACTGAAGGCCTTTTCAGAATATCATGAGGAATAAAGGCAGACGTACCTGCATATGTTGATCTGTGGTGACTATGCTTCCTTTGAAGCTCTGGAATCGCCTCTTCTTCAGTTTCTTCCAAGCTATCTGCAGAGGCACTATCATCAGAGCATACAGAACTTTTCATCTCTTGTACACTGGATGATTCATGACGTTCTCATCTTGAAGCTTCCGCTAAGATGCGTTTTCTTTTCTACGATCTTTATCAGCTTTCTTCTTGTCAACACTACCAAATGAGGCTACTCTGTCAGATTTCATTGACTCTAAAAATGCTCTATCTTCCTCATTCTTAATGTTTGTCATTGCATCTTTGTCCATACACCAAAGGTCTTATCAAGACGTTCATTCATGGATTGCAACTTAGCCAGTGTTTGGAGATTCTCTGCGAGAAACAGGTATTTGACGCAATTTGTTATTGTCATTAAGAAGGTCAAGTATTAGTTTGCAGCATTGATGGTCTGAAAGCATAGGAATATTTGCTTTAGTGTAGAATGTTTTCAGCTGGATAAGGACTATGCTGGCAGATTTCCATTTGAGTGGCTGTGTTTGTTTGCCTTCACATATTTCTTTCTGGATGTGCCACATCACGCATCGAAGAACCTGCCGGCAAGTTGGGAGGCGGACTCCTGTCAATGTACCATCTCCTTCTGTAAGAGCATTGCCAAGACAAAATGGCACTTGCTAATCTGGTCTTCTTAGCTTCCATTGTTACAGCTTCCATTGTTTCTGAAAGACAATAAAGGATATTATTAGACTATAAGTGAAGTTTCGTTTATGGTACATGTTTATGTAAATCACCCCTTTAGGGTGCATCAAACGCCCTTAGGTTCTTGGATTTAATGTCTATTCTCTCAAATGTTATGTAAATCACCCCTTAGCAACTCTATACTAAAAGAAACAATGTAAGTAGTCAACTGGTTGGTAAATAAAAAAAAGATATTTTTACATAGCGAAGCCCCCGAAAATTGCCGCGAAAATATAAAAGTGACCGGTGGCCACCCAGGACCACCTCCGATTTAATTAATTTTTGGCATACACACTTCTAGCAACAAGTGTAACATTTGAGAGAATAGACATTAAAATCGAAGAACCTAAGGGCGTTTGATGCACCCTAGCGCTTAGGTACCTTAAGACGCAGGACCCCTCATATATATATAGATTTAGATTTTCAAAAAGCGTTTGACACCGTACCGCACAAAAGACATTGAAAAAACTAAGGCTCATGGAATCAGGGGTGTAGTAATAAATTGGATAGAAGAGTGGTTGCGAGGTAGGAAACAGAGGGTGGTCATTGATGGAGCGGAGTCGTGTTGGGCTAATGTAGTGAGTGGCATTCCTCAGGGTTCTGTATTGGGCCCCTTGCTTTTTCTTATATATATCAACGATTTAGATGTTGGCCTAGTCAGTACAGTTTCAAAGTTTGTGGATGACACGAAGCTGGGTGGTAGAGCGATTAATGATGAAGATAGACGTAACATCCAGAATGATCTGAATAAAGTCGTTGATTGGTCAATCACATGGCAAATGAGATTTAACGTCGATAAGTGCAAAATTTTACATATATGTTCGCGTAATGGTAATTTTGCATATAGTATATCAGGGAAGGAGTTAACAAGCGTAGAGCAGGAAAAAGATTTAGGAGTTATAGTCAGGGCTGTGGAGTCGGAGTCAATTTTGGTGGTGCTGGAGTCGGAGTCGGTAAAAATGTACCGACTCCGACTCCGACCTCAATATAATTTTAATAAAATGTTTTTGTGTGTGATATCACTGGCAGCTATGGTGGTTAAACCACTTAAATAATAAACAGAATGTTTTTCATTTCAGACACTAATGCCATTAATTCATTTTTTCTTTTCAGATAATATTTTTTATTTTTAATGCTTATTTAATTTCGAGTTCTTTCTAAATTTCATAAGTTTTTTAACTTTCAAGTCTAAAACCCTTTCACAATGGCAAAGACACTTCTAACAAAGTCTGCAGTTTTTGAATATTTTACAATAACACAGATGGGAAACATTTCGTGTCATTGTATGATAGAAAGATGATGATGATGAAAAATTATGTGAAGCAAAAATCAGTGGTTTTACTGGCTCTGATAAAAATGCACCAACCAGAGCATCAAATTTGAAAAGACATTTGCAGCATTTCTCCCCCAAAATTTTAGAAGACATTTGTGGCAGCATTTCCTCCCAAAATTTTAGAAGTTGATCATTGAGAAAGATA